>PISX010005138.1:61444-96073 GCA_004024625.1 Mellivora capensis | reverse complement strand
TAATATATCTGTGATGTCCATCTGGTCCAGTGTGCCATTTAAGGCCTTTATTTCCTTGTTGATCTTTTGCTTGGTTGATCTGTCCTTTTTAGTGAAGGGGGTGTTAAAGTCCCCTGCTATTATTGTATTACTGTTGATTTGTTTCTTTGATTATCTTATTAATTGATTTATGTAGTTGGCTGCTCCCATATTAGGTGCATAGATATTTAAAATTGTTAGATCTTCTTGTTGGACAGACCCTTTGAGTATGATATAGTGTCCCTCCTCATCTCTTATTACATTCTTTGGCTTAAAATCTAATTGATCTGATATAAGGATTGCCACCCCAGCTTTCTTTTGATGTCCATTAGCATGGGAAATTGTTTTCCACCCCCTCACTTTAAATCTGGTGGTGTCTTTGGGTCTAAAATGAGTTTCTTGGAGACAGCATATTGATGGGTTTTGTTTTTTTTTTAATCCATTCTGATACCCTGTGTCTTTTGATTGGGGCATTTAGCCCATTTACATTCAGGGTAACTATTGAAAGATATGAATTTAGTGCCATTGTATTGCCTGTAAGATGACTGTTACTGTATATTGTCTTTATTCCTTTCTGGTATACTACTTCTAGGCTCTCTCTTTGCTTAGAGGACCCCTTTCAATATTTCCTGTAGAGCTGGTTTGGTGTTTACTAAAACTCTTTTAGTTTTTGTTTGTCCTGGAAACTTTTTCTCTCTCCTTCTATTTTCAATGATAACTTTGCTGGATATAGTATTCTTGGCTGCATATTTTTCTCATTTAATGCTCTGAATATATCATGCCAGTTCTTTCTGGCCTGCCAGGTCTCTTTGGAAAAGTCTGCTGCCAATCTAGTATTTTTACCATTGTATATTACAGACTTCTTGCCCCGAGTTGCTCAGAATTTTCTCTTTGTCACTAAGACTTATAAGTTTTACTATTAGATGACAGGGTGTGGACCTATTTTTATTATTTTGAGGGGGGGATTCTCTGTGCCTCCTGGATTTCGATGTTTGTTCCCTTTGCCTTATTAGGGAAATTCTCTACAATAATTCACTTAAATATACCTCTGCCCCTCACTCTCTTTCTTCTTCTTCTGGAATCTCAATTATTCTAATATTGTTTCATCTCATGGTATCACTTATCTTTTGTATTCTCCCCTCATGGTCCAGTAGTTGTTTGTCTCTCTTTTGCTCAGCTTCTTTATCCTCTGTCATTTGGTCTTTTATATGACTAATTCTCTCTTCTGCCTCATTTACCCTAACAGTAAGAGCCTCCATTTTTTATTGCACCTTGTTAGTAGCTTTTTTTATTTCAATTTGGTTAGATTTTAGTTCTTTTATTTCTCCAGAAAGGGCTTTTATTTCTCCAGACAGGGTGTCTCTAATATCTTTCATGTCTTTTTCAAGCCCAGCTAGCACCTTGAGAATCATCATTCTGAAGTGTAGTTCTGACATATTACCAACGTCTGTATTGATTAGGTCCCTAGCCTTTGGTACTGCCTCTTGTTCTTTTTTTTGTGGTGAGTTTTTCCGCCTTGTCATTTTATCCAGATAAGAATATATGAATGAGAGAATAAAATACCAAAAGGTTGGAAAATACCCCAGAAAAATGTGTATTAACCACATCAGAAGAGACCCCAAATCGTGGGGAGAAGGAAGGATGTAAAAAGAAGTTAAGAGAAAAAAAAGAAAAAAGAATTTACAAAAATAAAAAAAGATAAAAGAAAAAATATATGTATATATATTAGACTGGTAAATAGAATGGAGTCACCCACTTGATTTTGGGAGTATTTTGGTCTCTTAGAAGAAACTACTTCCCAAAATGTTAAGAAAAGTTAAAATATATATATATATATATATACACACACACACACACACACACAATAATAAAGGTAAACATGATAAAGGGATGGAATATGACTGTAAAGATGAAAAATTTTAAAAAATTCTAAAAAAGGAGTCAATAAAATAAGTTGGTGGGGAAAAGAAAGAAAAAGAAAGTGGAGAGAATTTGCTCAGGCTGGAGACTAGAACAAACCCTGGGCTAGATTTAGGGTATATTTTGATCTATTAGAAGAAGTTGTATCCCAAAATTTTTAGAAGAAAAAACCCTATGTGTATACAAAAGTTAAAGCTAGATACAATGAAGGCTAAAGTATGACTATAATAAAGGTACAAAAAGTTTTTTTTTTTTAAGAAAGGTATTATTAAGATAAAGTAGTTAAAAATGTTAAAAGAGGAAAGAGTAAAAGTTTAAAGAATTAGAATAAGAAAAAAAAATTAAGAAATATTTAATTAACTTTGCAAGACTAAAGAATCATGGGGAGAAAGCCATGAATTCCATGCTTTGCTTTTCCCTCCTCTAGAATTCTGCTGTTCTCCTTGATCAGTAAGCTTGGTCTTGCCTGTATGTTCTTGCTGATCTTCTGGGGGAGGGGCCTATTGTGGCGATTCTCAATTGTCTTTGCCCGAGGCGGAATTGAGCCGCCCTTGCCATGAGCCGGGCTGTGTAATCTGCTCCCTTCCCTCTTGGGAGCCTTTGTTCCCTGAACACTTTCCTTAGAGCGGTGGAGGACAGGAATGAAAATGGTGGTTTCCCAGTCTCCTGCCAGAAGACCCAAGACCTCGGGGCCCCACTCCTCAGAGTGCCCTCAGAGAAAAGTGCTCAATCACTCCAGTCTCCCTGGTCTCCGGCCAGGCTCCAAGCTCACCTGGCCTGTGACCGAGCAGTTCTGTCCCTGGCACACAGCTCCTTTTGGAGTCTCCAAACCCAGCAGATCCCTGCTGCTCTTACAGGGAGGTCTCCCCAGATCTGCCACTTGTGGGGTCCCTGCTCAAAGAGCAGTGGTATGACAGTTTAAGGTAGGCCCAAGATGAGAGCTCATTCCTCTGCTTTGTCTCTGTAGCCAGCTTCCCTGCTCTGATACCTGCAATCTCTGCTACACTCAGACACCCCTGATCCATCGGTGACCCTGCAGGACCTGAGACCACGCTGTCCCCACAAGGGCTCCATCCCCGCTTAGCCTCCGGAGTGATGTCCCTCAGTGGAGCAGACTTCTAAAAGTTCTGATTTTGTGCTCCGTTGCTCCACCACTTGCCAGGAGCCGGCCCCTCCCTCCGCGGTCTGTCTCGGCGGATTCACTTCTCCACAGTTCCTACCTTTCAGATTTTCTGTTTCTAGAATTGCCGCTCTTCTTCTCTTCGATCTCCTGTTAGATTTGTAGGTGTTCGGAATGGTATGTTAACATCTAGCTGAACTCCTGCTACCTGATGTCATCTCAGCCTGCTACTCCTCTGCTATATTGACTCTTCCCCGAGTGAGAGGTTTTATGAGTGTTTTGTTCCTTTCATTTGACTCTGTTCATTCCTCCCTTTGATGATCTTTCATTTACCTGCATCTGACTCCCCAAAGCTCCTGTCCATAGATCTCATAAGGATAGTTTGGTGTTCAGCCCAGAGTGATATTTAGGAGTTAGATTCAGCTACTGAACCATCTTTCATGGGGATGGGGAAACCCTATACCATCTCCCCAGTGTCAAGCCATAAACCTGTGTCTTCCTTGTTTCTCTCAAACCTATGTACTCCTTAGTAGACTGACCTCTTGCTACCACTGTTTCTCTCTAGAGTCCAATAGCCTCAGCCCTGCACACCATTTTGCATTTCTCTTTCCATTCTGTTCCATGGCTTATAAGCTTATTTATATCTTTTATTTTTAGTTATCCATATTTATGTTTCATCTACCATGTTTTCTATTTTGAGCAGAGGGTGTATGTGAAATTTCATATCAAATTATGAAGTCACTACACCTTCAGTACTGAAAGCCCAATAATATTTATTCTTTAGGTTAATTTTTAAATTGTCAAAAGGTTGAAAATAATGTATTTACTCTCCCATATGGGATGTTCTTTTATTATTATAAAATAAGTCATATAAAATGAATATCATATTTACATTATCAGATAGGCTCTGCTATTAAAGGAAAATCTTTTCAGTAATAACCATAACTTGAATCTTTATTTGCTCTATGACAAGCACTGTACTGAGTGTTTTACCTATGACATTTTATTCAATCAGAACAACCCTACAAAGTAGAAGTTGTCATTATTATAGAATAATAAACTTTTAGGCTTTTCAAGAACTTATAAGTAGTCAATAAAACCAATAACCAAGTCTGATTTGAAAGCTTATGCTTTAGTTTTTTAAGTGTTCATATATATATATATATATTTTAAGATTTTATTTATTTATTTGACAGAGAAGGATCACAGGAGACAGAGAGGTAGGCAGAGAGAGAGAAGCAGGCTCCCTGCTGAGCAGCGACCCCCCCCAACGTGGGACTCGATCCCAGGACCCTAAGATCATGACCTGAGCCGAAGGCAGCGGCTTAACCCACTGAGCCACCCAGGCGCCTCTTAAGTGTTTATATTTTAATTGTTGAGAAGTTCACATTCTCTTCTCCCTTTTGATCAATTAGTACAATTTTAATGATATGTTGGTACAGAAAATTGAGAAACTTTATCTGAGAAGGGAACAGAGTAGATGCTTTCAGCATTTGGTCAGAGCTTTAGCTATTTGATATAGTGTGGAATTTCAGAATATGTTTGAGGGATGTTCCCTAAACTGGTGGGATCTTCCCTGACATATTATTACTATTACTATATTTAAACTTTCAGAGGTGATTGTCATTTTTCCCTGCATCTGTCCATTTTCATTACTTTTACATTATAAGATCATTTATATAGAAGGATACTTGTGGTCATGTGTCTTTGGTAACTTTATTTTTTGAGATAGGGCTAATTCTTACATTTTTATATTCTAAGGGAAGTACAAATAAATAGACAAAAGTAAGGTAGAGATGGCAGTAATGAATACAGTGATGTCTTTGGAAGTTTTTAGCAAGAGGCCTGTAGTAGGTATCTACAGGTGAAGAATTAAACCTAAATCTCATATCCTGTGAGCATCTATTAACTAATGAAATAAGCAGGTATATCCAGTAAGAAAAAAAAAAAGGTAGAGAAATTTTCACTCTGTACTGGATAATTGAACTTAATAATAATGACTGGGCAACGGTAGTATTGTAAAAGATTTTAATTTATAAAAAGTGAAGAATTAAGATAGCAGGCATCAGAATCAAGTGACTAAGAAGGACCAATATGTAGGTCACAGCTCTATGCTGATTATATATTTATATATTATGTGTGTGTGTGTGTGTGTGTGTGTGTATAATAAGTGCTTCAGTCCTAGTTTGGAGTGGAGAATTGGAGGACCATGATTTTAGTTAGGTTTTTTGTGATGAAGAAGGAATAGAATAATTCTTAATAGACTGAAACTGCTTTTCTAAAGTTTGTGTTACGCCACTTCGATTTTACAGCAGACTTGGATTAGTGCCTCTTTTCACTAACTGAAAGAAATATGAAGAGAATATTTGCTTTTATGAAAAAAGGGAAAACACAGAAATGGCGTTCAGCAGTTGTTTTGCAGCCTGTGCATACCCCTAAGCAACAAGAGTGGCACCACCAAGCTCCTTCCCTGGGAACTACATTCAGCATCTCAGCATTAAGCCACCATAGCTTTGAACTGCATCTGTGAGCATGTGTGCTTTATCTTGATTTATTTGGTGCATCTGTTAGCAAGATGTGTTCTAAGTATCAGAAAAGCCTAAGAGAGGTTATTTTTTTGGCTCTGGAAATGCTCAAAAATTTTTCCATGTAAATTAATGGTAATTGCTTCTTCGCTCTATGCCATTTGGTTTATGAAAGTTTCCACAGGAGCGTTTTACTTTCCAGTAGTGGGTGTATCTGCTGTATCTGCTGAAATGAATCTCCTCCATGCCTTTCTTCTAATTGTGGGAGATGGTTTATTGGAAATCTCAAGTTTGAACTACTCAGACTCTGTATCCCATCCCTCTAGGGCCAGCTCAGCCCTTCATCCTGTCAAAGCAGATAAAACAGAATAGCCTGCAATTTGCCATAAAGGGGTCCTTGGGATGAAGCATTTTAATGTCCATAAAGAGTAGACAAGACCTTCATTTTTAAAGACTCCCATGGAACATTTCAAACAGCATGGATTTGTCTTGGTGCCCTTTGCCCAAATTAATAGATTTGGGCTGCAGACTTGGGGAATAGCTAAGCATTCTGGCCTACTTAACATCCACTGATATTTTATTACATCTATCTTATTTTAGCCCAGATGCCTTAAGACTCAAAACACATTGAGTAAATAATACTCAGAAAAGCCAATAATTTTTAGACCTTTGTCAGTTAAACATAGGAGAAATAGAGTTATAATGATATTATTTTAGAAATTAAAAATCAAGTACAGTGATCTAGAGAACAGATCAAATTGTTCTAACTTATTCATTGTTTTTAAAATATTTGCCTCTGTTTAGCAGTCTGGGGTAGAATTGTGTCTGGTTCCAACCAAGAGCCTTCTGATGAGAAAATAGCACAGAGGAGTATAATAAAATACCAAGTGTGTTATTTTGAATTCTTCTCAGGCTCTGAGAACAGGAATATCTTAAGCTTTGATAGAATGGTGCAATTTTATATTTTCCATTTCACTACTCTAAAAGGTTCATTGTCTTTTAATTAAACTACAGTGGGGAAGAGCAGAGATTAAAAGATGTAGTACTATAAAGGGGATGGCTTTTAGCTACTAGTACATGAGTGAAGACACCACAATAAAGCAAGATGGAGTGCAGCAACAAGTTTCGTGCCTTGAAGCTTCCTCTTGTCTGACTGTGGCAGTAATTTGGAGTTAATTTGTGCAGCTTCTCAGTAAGAGTTTGTGTTTTATATTCTTTGATTCTTCCTAGACCTTTTCTCAGCTGTGGGTGTTTTTTTTGTTGTTGTTTTTGGGGGTTTTGTTGTTGTCGTTTTGTTATTGATGATGTTGTTTTGGCACCCTGTTAGTGGCTGGAAGTTTCCACAGGAGCCCTTTATTTGTTGGTAGTGAGATGATTTTTATTTCTCCAAATGAAACCTTATATAAAATAGTATTTTTAAAAACTGTATTCTAGTTGCTTTGGAGATGTATCCAAAGTATCCATCATGCATCTTAACCATCATTCCATGATGTGTTTTTGAAATAGTATTAGAGCTCTCCCACCTGTCCTTTTATCATCCCTTTCATGAGGTTCAGTGGCAGCTGATACAACTTGGTGTGATAATCAGGTAAACCAGTTAACGTGAGAAGCTTGGACCAGGCTCAGTGCACACATATTTCCTATTCATCACCTGCTTTTTACTTGAGGTAGTAGCACCTTCCTTGAATCTCCTATTTTCTGTTCTTACAGATAAGTAGAAGTCCACTTTCACTTGTAGTGATTTGTAGTTTTAGCATGGGGTGAATGTTTGGGTTTCTACATTTGAAAATATTACTGCCTGGTAGTTGTCTTATTTTCCTTTGTCTGCATGAAGACTTTTTTCTCTTTGTGTCTGTTTTTCTCCCTTTGCTTTCTACTCCCCCACATGTCCCCAAGTCCTTCAAGCCAATGAGGCTGTGGTGACACCTTCTGGGCAGTGATGGGAGTGAATTACAGCCATAAATTGTATGGTGGTGTTATGCATACCAAAGATTTGGTTTATACTACCAAATTTAGTTTACATCATCAAATGAACCCATATAGCATTCTGCTTCTGCTCAGAGTTTCTAAAAGTTGTTAAAATATTGATATCATTTCTTACCAATGAGCAGAGATTTGTATTTAGCTAAATAAAAAGCCAGTGGACCCGCCTGTTCCATCAATGTAAAGGATATGGTACTTGGTTGGGCCTGAGAATGAATGTTGGCAGAGGAAAAAATTAACAATTGCATGTTATTAGAGTATCAACACCATACACTATTATCTTTTTGCCATGCTCTGATACAACAGTATCTGGTTACATACCAGTGCTTCATAGCGGTGAGAAAATGGCCTATAAAAAGATTTCAGTAGAAACAATGTCTTCTGTCAAGACCATCCACTGTTGGGACCATGTAGGATGGAGGCTTCTCCAGAGCCATTCTTGTCCATCTATACGTCTCATCAGTTTTAAGAAACATGCAAGGAGTCTCCTGGTAGCCTCTACGGGAACCTTGCTTTTTTCTGATGAGACTTCATTCCTTCCACCACTACTTCAAAGCTAATTTTAACTCCTTTATTAAAAGATTTTAAATAAAGCTTTCTCCTACACAGCATGATTTTAAAAATTTACCATTATCAACGTACTTACTAATTTTTTTATTGACCTTTGTTTGGACAGTGAACATGATGCAACTGTAGTTTCTAATCACTTTGCAGTTCTAGAAAACCTTGTGAAGTTTGTTATTAAATAATTTCAAAGATCTCAACAATCTTTACTATCTTCCATAACTGAAGATCAAATGTAGAAGTATCAGGCAACAAAGGTGTGACCAGCTGTCAAATTGGTTATGAAACTACTACCCATCTCTATTGCATTCCCATAGGGCAGTGTCAAATCAGAAAGCACAAGACACTAAATTTAAGAGCGAGGACAACTGGTACAGTTGGATATGCAGCCTTTAAAATGGCACCGCATGGCTTATCTTAGCTTGTTGCATCATTCTTCGGTCAAATATTGCTTACTCAATATATAATGTACGCATTTATATTTGGTACAGAACCCAATATTTCTATTAGTACTATGTAATAAAATCAAGACAAGGACACATTGCCTTCTAATTTTGATTTGCAAACAGATGGTAGATAGCTGGAAAATAGACAGGAGCTATAAAAGAAAACTAAGGAAAATGCTTTCATGAAGTTAAAATAACGCTTGTTTAAAATACTAAAAGTGTGAATGAGTAACAAAATATCATGTAGTAACTGGGGAGATGATGGTTTTATTTGAAGTGGGGGGGGAGGGAGGAGAAAGCTAGAAGGAGGTAAAAACACAATTTGGCCTAAAATTGAATTTCTCTGATAAGGCATTTCAGAAGCAGCTTGTCTTATTCACTCAGCAGCAAAATAATCATATGCGCTTTAATAATCTTTATTTTACAGGAGTGCGTTGCCAGGGTAACGGGATGTAAGCAGGGGAACAGCACCTTGCAGATCACAAAGGCAAATCTGTGGAAAGAAATTTCACTGAGTTTCTCTTTTCTTCACCAGTGTAATAATGACTCTTATTTTTCCTACAGTATTTAATGATCTTACATAAACATTTTTTCCTTTTCCCTTTTCTGTATCTGTTTAAACACACAATAGCATATATCTGGAACTGCCAATATCAGTGGGCTAAGCAAAAAAACAGATGTTATATCTTTAGCATTTTTATATAATTACTTTTTATTGCTGTCTTACCCTATCTCCATCCCTCCCAACTTATTGTTATTTCCTCCTCTCTGTAAACATGATGATAGTATTCCAAGTAAAGGGGACTTGAGGTGGAAGTTGGTATTTGGCTACATTAATCAAAATTTATTAGCTATGCTTGCCTGCATGAAGATTCTAAAAAGGCAGGGATTCCAACTGAATCTTTTGTAAGGGGATAAATTGAATTACAACAAATAGAGTGACAGGTATTCAGGCAAAGCTGCAAAAATAATGTTTTCTTTACACTCATGCACACATACACAGACATATATGCACACACATATGTATACAAGGGAGGAAAGAAAAAGGAAAGGAAGCATGTTAGGTTCCTTCAGCTTTCCGCTGGGGACCGGCACCTCAATTCGTTCTAAGAAACTGGCTGATTTGAAATTAACAAAATGAAAGTTTCCAATGCATTTTCAAAAGAGATAGAAAAATAGCAATAAGAATATACCTACTGATCATTTGATTAGATCAGATGTTTGACAAATATCTTGTAAGTACAGATACTTGTAAGTATCTGCCTGTCATTATCCTTGCCAAAGCAATAGTAAATGCAGAATCAAAGTAATATTGGCCTGTGAGACTGGCAAGTTGAAAATGAATAAAAATAAACAAGAGCCTTCTTGAAAGTAGTTATGAAAAGCTATATTCAAATAATGATTAAAGATTTGACTCTGGCCAAGTGTTTCAAGTTGATGCTGCCTCTTAGTTTTAACACACTTGTGTGTCTGAGTTGTATTTTTCACAATTCTTTCTCTATGTCTAAAGAACAATCAAGCAGCCAAAAACAGGTGCTCAAAAACTAGTTTCTGAATGGGCTTCATTTGAAAGCAAACTTCGCTGAGTTTTAGTGAAATTTACTAAAGTGTAGTTTTAATTATTGTTTTTATTATCTTTTCCTAGAGATTATTCTTTCATCCTGGATAAATTTGCACAAATACTTAAAATTCAAACTAATTAAAGCTACCTTAAAAACAAATAATGGTAAAAGACCAAGTAAAATTTGAAAAGGCCAAACAAAGCCTCATTAAAATGGCAAATTGTAGGGAAAACATTCCATAGAAGTCTGGCTAGTGTACCTTAGATGTTTAGAAAAATGGAAAAGGGTCATGTTGAAATAGAAAGATTTCTGATGTTCCAGGAAGAATTTTTAAACCCAAACACCACAGTAGTCAAAAAGTTCATCCTCATCAAGCACCAATGAAAATTCTTAAAAATTTTAAAACTTAAGAGAGTTCATTACAAATTCTCTTTATGAGTGCCTGGGTGACTCATTGGGTTAAGCCTCTGCCTTCAGCTCAGGTCATGATCTCAGGGTCCTGGGATCGAGGCCCGCATCGGGCTCTCTGCTCAGCGGGGAGCCTACTTTCCCCCCACCCTCTGCCTACTTGTGATCTCTCTCTGTGTGTCAAATAAATAAATAAAGTCTTTTTTTGTTTAAAGAAAATTCTCTTTATGATAAAATTGTTGACTTAAACTCAGCTCCTAATTATTCATTCTATGTAGAATCAATTCATTGGGGGCTTTTCTAGGGCCTATATCTTCTTTGCAGTAAAATTCCTATTTGACCTCTTTTAATGTTAGTTGCTTCTTAAGAGCTTATAAGTTCCCTAAACTTACATAGCCAAGAGAGAAGACATTTTTCTTTAATTGGGCTCTTGTTTATGTCTTAGAAGGAATGTTCTGTGGAAATAATAGCAGTTTTGGGCACAAAGTTGCCTTATTTTCTTAGGATTTGAGCCTTAATTTATCCTTAGTGCATGAAAATCACCAGTAACTCCTCATTTTTATTTAATTGTTATGAAGATAAGCCTATAGTTGGCAAAAGAAAACACAGTGGTAAGTAAATGCCATTCTTTTGGTGATCTCACTCCAGCTATAAACATTTTCAAATCATCTGCTAGCATTTGCTGTTATTTGATGAAAAAGTGATTCTTTTCCCTCAACTCCTAAATTTGGTGCAGTTTTGGAACCATGTGTAACAGGATCTTAAAATGGAGCTCTCCCTGTTTGTCTTAGCTGAAGCCCTAAGAAAAAAGATTTCAAAGTAATATATGAAAACACCCTCCAGTTTATATATGAAGTGGAGAGAAAAAAAGTTACATGATTCTTAAGCTGGTTAATCATGTCAAAGATACAAACAAATTGAGAAGCCAAAATTTAAGGGAAAGAAGATTTTGGAGAGAGTTGGTATGCAGAGTGCCCCATCACACCTCCAAAGGTAAGGAGTAAGGATGCATCTCCCTTCCTTGAGAGAGAGAGGCTTGAAGGAGATGACTTGGAAAGCTTAGTAACTGACCCCTGACACTTAAGAACTGCTTCTGACGCATGCCTGAAAAATCTAGAGCTTGAAATTGATTGGCAGCTCCTTTGAAGGTATTATGGTGCTGAAGCTCTTTTAGGTGACCTACATTCTAGGAGTTTTTTGGAGCAAATGTTGCTTGAATTTATGGCATGGGTTAAAGGTAGGCATATGCACAAGAGAGATGATGTAAGGTTGACGTAGACTCACAGACTTCCTAGAGGGGCCCAGTGATCTGAATGGTGAAGTGAATTGCCATCTTTTCAGGAGCAGTGAGCAGAAAGAGAGCCCCACCTAAATCAAAGGATCTGCAAGTGAGAGTCAAGCACCCTCTTTCCCACTGCAAGTGGCCAGCCTATATATAGCAGAACTGAAGTGGGAAACAAAAGTAATCATAAGTTTGAAATTTAAAGTTTTCATTACCAGATGAGATGTATTAATTGTTGAGTATTTTAAGTACTTATAACTGAACAGAAACATGAAATCTGCCCTATATTTCATGCATAGGCATGGGAAGCCCCTTGAAATAAATTAAATGTCAAACTGACAGACAATAAAAAAATTTCATTAGTGTTATACTTGCTCAACTTGATGATTTTACGTGTGTGTGTGTGTGTGTGTGTGGCAAAATGGTGATCTTAAAAAAACAGAAGATTTGCATGCTGTGAAACCATATTATTCATGATCCCTAGCTTATTATCTCTGTCTTTGGAGACAATATTTCTACCCATTCTACCTGGTAGAATTTTGATGTGAAGTTAGAAAACAAGGCAAGGACCATCTGATATCTATCTTAGTTCAGAAACAAAATTTTTAATAAAAAGCATTATATATTTTTATTTCCTTAGCATATACCCTATTTATAATGCTCCGTGCCTCACTGGAAAATAATATAGGCTTATAGGACTTTTTTCCTCCAGAAAGTAACCTAGGTTGTATATGTACAGGTCAATGAGGAAAACCTGAGAAGTAATCCTCTTCAAATTTTAAAAACTATTTCATCATTACTATTAATTAATACTTTATCATCTTTGTGAATGATTTAGAAAGCATGTTCCAAAGGATAAGACAAATATGTTCCATGAACAACAAGACTTGCAACTTGGGAAATTATTTCTGTGTTTCATTTAGGTAAGAGAATCTCCCATTGTTTAATGTCTTTAGCTTGAACTCATACTTCTCTAGCTTTGATTTATTTTGTAAGAGGATATATCATGGACTGAGAAAAAAGCAAGTTTTTACTTTGTTAACATGATTACACTAACCTTTATGATATAAACAATCTACTAATGTTAGAAGTGATTAACTGAGATGTTAGTAACATTGTAATTGAAGTCTGGGTTACATTTCAGATCTCTAGTCCTCAATATACTAGGCCACATAACACTGGTAATTGTGATTTTCTGTGGCTATTGTGTTTGAAATGGTTGCTGACTTATGTAGGATCTCCTGTAGTTTGAGGGTTGATTTTGGCATGACCTACTTCAATATAATTCCTATTAATAACTCCATTGAAGTGTTAAGTGATAAATCCTTTGAAATTTTTTCTTTGGGTAATCTAACTTAACTCTACTATGAAAATAGAAATAGTTCTCTAAGGAGGCGAGAGGCATGTGTGTATGTGTCCGTGTGTGTGTTAGCCTTTAGTTTTCTAAAGAGCAGATAATTTGGGCTTCCTTTTGTTGCTAGGAATGTTATTTAAAGTTGCAGTTGACATTTTCCTATGTAAAGTAAGGATTTGTGAGAATGCTTTTTCATTTCAGGGCATGTATATAAAATTCACATATCACAAGACTTAAATGATCCAGTTTCTTATTCTAAAGCAGAGTAATAATACATCTTTATTCCACCACAAAGTATCATGATAAGGGTGACATACTCCAATTGTGATACATCTTGTCAGAAATAAAATAATTTGTCTCGAAAGTTTACGTGTATTTACACCTAAATTTTGAGACAGTGGGACTTGTTTGCAAATATTATAAGTGATTGGCTAACATGTTCTCCATTAAAAGCAGAGATAACTCTAGCTATTTATAGACTGCCAAACCTAGGGAAAGTTTATAGATTATTATAGCTGAGAAGGAATATAAAGAAGGGACACTATCAAAATTGTACAAAGGAAATGGATTCTCACCATTATAACCAACTGTTTGTTTCTCACTGCCTTCTCTTCTCCACCTCCGTATTTTTCTGTACATGTTTTCATTGCAGGAGGAGTGAATATTTTCATGATTTTTTTTCTCTAATCAAGCTCCATTTTCTATTAAGTGAACAATGGGGTGACAACATAGTTGTACTAATATAATATAGTCTTACACAGTGGAGATTCTTTAGCTGTCATGACTATAAAAAGTCTGCTTTTTAAAAAAAAATCTCCTGGGGAGCCTGAGTGGCTCAGTGGATTAAGCCTCTGCCTTCAGCTCAGGTCATGATTCCAGGGTCCTGGGATCCAGCCCCGCATCGCATCGGGTTCTCTGCTCGGCAGGGAGCTTGCTTCCCCTTTCCCCTCTGCCTGCCTCTCTGCCTACTTGTGATCTCTCTTCTCTCTGTCAAATAAATAAATAAATAAAATCTTTTTTTAAAAATCTCCTTTATCTAAGGAAGGATTAATTCATAGTTTACCTTAATTTTCACAAGGAAAGGTAAAAGTTGTTTTTATTTAAATAAGCCATCATTTTTCCAACAGCTTAAATTAGTTGATTTACTTTTTCCCGTCATAGTAACCCAGATTCTTACATCTTTTGAAATGGAATCTGTCCTAACCCCATAACCTCAACATCACTGTGAGTAAAACTCTTTCTAATTATATGACTGTATAGTGTGCATATTAGCAATGCTAATCAGCTTACTGCAGTGGATTTCTATCTTCAGTACTGATGTTCATAGAATGTCCATTGATATAATTGCAGCTCTGTACCAGTTTCTAGAAGCTAGTGTATTTAAAAACAGAAGTCTGAAATTCATAGTGCATGCCACAGTATGTGGAAAAAAATTTAAATCATGTATAATTTTATGTCACTAAGTTGAATTTCCATACTGTTTTGTTTATCAAAAATGTTTGTGGTACTTAATGCTATATTATACTGAATCTTTAGCTAGAAAATAAAAATTTTAAAAAGACTTGATAGTGCTTATTTTGCTGCATTTAGTTGCTTTTCTGATTGAAAAGTAGTCATCTCTTCTGGGAGAAGGTTTCTTAATCTACATTAAAGAATACCTGGTGATTTCCAGAATTCACTTTCAAAAAGCTTGTGTGAGATCATGATTGTCACAAGTGAATATTTATTAAATGCCTATTGGGTTCTTTGTATTATACTAGGTTTTGCAAAGATTCCACTGAAGATAGATAATGGTATGTAACATTGAGGGGTGGGCTAACTGTAAAAGAAGATCCATGTGACTATAATTTCATATATATATATAAATATGAAGAAAACTATGACATAATAGGTTTGTGTGTGCATATTTTAGCAAATATATGATATACTTTAGTGCATGTGAACAAGGCAGAAATACAATGAAAGAGATGTATATGAGAAATTTTCATATTTACTGCTGGAAACAAACAAATCTTCATATAATATCTTCCTCAAGTTAATGAGTTATCAAGAATAAAGCAGAATATAATAGCAAATGATTAAGAATCATCTTATGTGCTACACATATTTGACACTGCCTTCTTTAATGGAAAATATAGTTAAGTATAACTGTTGAAAGAAGAAAAGAATTTAAGATGTTAAAAATGATAAAAATAAGATTTTTGCAAGTCCATTGACCATAAAGTGACATAAGAAGAGTTTCATGTTAAAAAGATGACTGGCAAATCCATATAAGCAAATAGAAAAAAACTGAAGGGAAGATTATCATGACTACTATAGTAGTATGTGAGAAAATTATACTAACCTAAATGGAGTCCATAAAATAAATTTATATGAGAGATTGCAGAAAAAATTTTGAGAAAAAGAACAAAGGAAAGGAATGCTGATTAAAAAAATAATCATTCATTCAAGCAGTCATTCCACACATTTATTATGTACCATTCTTTGCCCCATCCCACAATACTGTGCTAGGGATATATGAAGAATAAAAGGATTTATAAGATAATTCCTGGACAAGCAACCTAGAATTAACTTGAACTCTCCCATTACTAAACACCTAGAAATGGTTTTAAAAAAAAGGAAAAAAAGCAACAGATTTCCTTTATAATGTATAGCTTTGCTTGTGAGAAAGTAAGGAAAATCCTTAAGACCTAAGAATGTAGAGGGCTTAAAAAATAGGGTTGGGGTGCCTGGGTGACTCAGAGGGTTAAGCCTCTGCCTTCAGCTTAGGTCATGATCTCAGGGTCCTGGGATTGAGCCCACATCAGGCGCTCTGCTCAGCAGGGAGCCTGCTTCCCCCTCTCTCTCTCTGCCTGCCTCTCTGCCTACTTGTGATCTCTCTTTCTATGTAAAATAAATAAATAAAATATTTTTTTAAAAATAGGGTTGTAAGCATGAGGAGTGACATGGGCTACCCTGGGAATGGTGGGTATATGGGAATGAGTGGGGGAATATCCTGGTCCAGGGTTATACATTTAATAATGAGTCAAAATTAGGAGACAAGATTTGGGGCCTACACAATGAAGGGAGTTAGTTAGAACTGAGACATCAGTTTGCAAAAACCCTAGGAGTTTAATCAAAGAACAGGATATTAAAAATATATATATCTCTAGCATAGGCAGAATGCAGTAAGATTTTTTTTTCTCCACCTGGATTGTGTGTCTGAGTGGGGGAAAAAAGTTTCCCTGAGAATTTCTAACTATATGCATAACATTTTTTAGGTTTGAGGTTTAAATTTATACTTCTTACACTCAGTAAACTGAGAAAGCAACATAAAAGTCGTAAGTAAACATAAATATTCCCAAGGTGCCTTACAAGAAACTAAAATAAAAGCAATTCTAGAAGGATGCCCCTTCAACTCAGGCTATACTGTATTTTCCCAGAAAATGCACTATTAACATAGACTCATTTTCCAAAAGGTACAAAATATGCAAGGAAACAGCCAATGTGAACAAGAGTCATTAGACCCAATATACACCAGGATTAGCCTTTATCAACTTCAGTAAACTGAAGAGAGAATGTAAATAGAAAAGTTTAGAATGTTTTCACCAAGATACTAAAACATAAAAGCAGAATACCTAAAAATGAAAAACTTGGCCAGCTAGGAGAAAATTAACAATCAGAAGATAGATCTAAGGAAATTACCGTAGAAGCAGTGCAGAGTTATGCAGATAGAAACTGTGAAATGGAGTTTCAAAGATATGGCAAATAAAATGAGAAGATCCAACATGCATATAATAGGAGTACCAGAAGGAGACCATGGAAGAATGAAGGAGAGATAATATTTGATGAAGATGTTTTCCCAACAGTTAAGCACCTAAATTTCTGTATGAAATCCTTTAAGTATCTGAAATGGCTTCTCTCTTCCTGACTGACCTATGATTGTTACATAATGCCATCTAAGCTATTATTTGAGAATGAGAGCATAATAAAGCTATTTTGAAAACAAGATGTGAAAGATTTTGCTCACTTATGGACATTGAAAGAATTACTAAAGAATATTTCAAGTAATAGGACAATGAGCCAAGAAGGAAGAGGGCATTATGCCAAGTGGAAAAAGCCAGTCTTGAAAGGTCATGTAAGGTGTGATTCCATTTTTAGACCATCTTCAAAATTACAAGGTTATGGTGAAGGAGAGCATATTTATGTTTGTTAGGGGGTAAAAATGATAGATGGGGAGAGCCAAAAAAGGGTGACTGTAAAGCACGAGAGAGAACTTGGTGGTGATGAAAAACTCTGTATCTTGATTGCTGTGATGGTTACCCAAATCTACATGTGAAAAAATGACATAGAACTATAGGCACACATTGTACCAGTACAAATTTTCTGGCTTTGGTATTTCTGCCATAGTTATTTTAAGATGTAACCATTTGGGAGAAACTGATTGAAGGAAACATGGGACCTCCCTGTATTATCTTTGCAGCTTCTTTGAATCTGTGACTTCCAAAAGGGGAAAAAAGTTTTTTAAAAAGGAAAAATATAAGAGTGAAACTGAAATACTGGGCAATAATGTCATATGCTAAATTCCTTATATTATTTGAGAAGAAGATTGATTGCTGTTAGATTTTAAGTCGGTTTTCTATAGTAAAAGCTTAGTTGTATCCATTAAAAATGTAAAATTATGATATGTTACCTCAAAATATATAAAGAAAGGGAAAAGGTCGGAGTAAATAAAACTTAGGAGATGAATTTTATTTCTGGCAGTCTGGTCAACTAAATACTAACACCAACTTCTCACCAAGAACAATTTAAAATGCTGAATAAAACTTAATTTAATTCTGTCCATGAATTGGTAACAAAGTAAGGGAAATCCAAGCTTAAAACTAAATAAAAGCAAGAACCCAGGTCAAGTAAGGAGTCAGCTTTCACCTTGAAGCCATCACTGAATTGAGTTGAACCTTTGGTTTTTGTGAGTTTCCAAAGTAGAAGGAATAGTAGTCAAGATTCAGAAATTGCCCAAATAAATATCTCCTTCAAGCTGAGAACACAGACTTAAAACTATAAGGAGAGTAAAAGTGACTAGAATTAAAAGTTAAGTTCCCTCTAATTTTCAGAAAGAATTATTGTATATTTAGATATTTATTACATTTCGGCCGTGATGGGGTAGGCATGTGTGCAAAAATTTATATGGAATTACTAAAAGAAAGATAATAGGTAATATAAATATTTTTTAAAGTTTGAAGAACTGTATAAGCTTCACAAAGACTTTTTAAGGGAAAAGCTGTATTAGAAATAAAGACAAGCTACTATATAAGTATAAAATTTTCAGCTCACTAAGAAGATACATTTCTAAGTACACATAAGAGGATGTAAAAGTAAATAAAACAAAAGCTGACAGTCCTTTAAAGAGAAATAGGTAAATTCATCAGCCTATTTCAGAAGTTTTTAACATATCTCTCAGTTTTTGCAAGATCTATCTAATATTAATAAGCTGATTACTGTATCCATACATTAAAATAGAGCTAGTCATACCTTATAAATATTTTAAAGATACTCCTTTTATTCCCTCAATATTTAATATAAACAGTTTTGTGATTAAAAAAAACTTTGTCAAGTTAACAGCAGGCAGAAAAAGATAAATCCTAAGAAAGAGCAAATAAAAATATTAAATACAGGATAATATAGAAATATACTCAAGTATTTTCAGAGATGTATAAATCAGTAATCATAGATCAGTAAGCAATATTATCAGATTTTTTCAAAAATTTACCTACATTTTACTATAAGAGGACTACCTGACACATTAAGATACAGATTAGAAGTAAAATTAAGGAGGAGATGTGATGTGATGAGCACTGAGTGTTATATGCAACTAATGAATCATTGAACACTACATCAAAAGCTAATGATGGGAAATCGAATTTAAATTTAAAAAATGTATGAGGCAAACACTAATAAAAAGAAAATGAATATGATATATTGATATCATATCCAATATTTTTAAGGCATAAGCTTTGTTATACTGCAAATTATAAAATGAAAAACTCCAAATATGTATAAGAAAAGTTGGTGTGTACCTATTAACAAAGCCACAAATTACATAAGCAAAAATTGGCAGAATTACAATAAAATGACAAATCTAGTCATGTTGGGAAACATAATAACCTTCTCTAAATAATTGCTGAAGCATGGCTAGAAAGAATTTGAAGAAAATTAACAGTGTAATCTAATGGGAAAGATTTGTGCAATAAATTATTTTTCAAATAAATACATAACATTTGTATGGACTTACCATATACTAGGGCACAAAGCAAGTCTTAACATAAGGTTAAAAAAAAAAAGCAAACAGTATCACACTAACTGTATTCTACAACCCACAAAATTAGAAATAAAGATATTTCAAAACATCCCTTAACCTTGGAAATTAAAAAATAAACTTATTAAAGTCATGGGTTAGAAATAAAAATTACAATAGAATTTTGAAAATATTTAGAATGGCACAATAATAAATATATGCCATTTCAAAGCTTGTGAGATGAAACTAAGGAAGTACTTACAGGAAAAGTTATAGCTGAATATTCAACTTTTAAAAAAGGAAATCAACCAAAAGAAAGTGAAAGGAAGGAAATAAAGAGCAGAAATCGATGAATTAGAGAATAAAGATAGAATAAAAAAGATTGTTCTTTGAAGAGACTAATAGGCAAACATGAAACAAAACTAAGAAAGCTACTAGGAACGAAAAAACAAAACTAAGAAAGTATTAGGAATGAAAAACCAGTCAATAGCTATAAGTGCATTAATATTTAAATACATAAGGGAAGACAATTGTTAAGTCAAGAGTTATCTAGCTCTGGAAAGTTACCTATCTACCCTGGAAAGCTGTTCCCTCTGTTTCCCCTAGAAAGGCAAATAAAAATCACATTTGACTTTTGGAATGTGAGCTATGTTTATACCAGGCACCATTGCCTATGTTAAAAGTGACACTTAATGAGTAATCACATTGGCCTGGAAGGGCTGTAAATAAGCTATTAGAAAACCATAGCTTTAAACTTCCCTGAGTGTGGTGACTTTAAGCTGTGCTTGTAGGATTATGAAAGGAAGTATTAATGACCCCTGTACCCATCCAGTATGATTTTGTTCCTTCATATCTGAGATTAGTTTCTTTTGGTTTGGTGGCCTATTGTGATGAGTACTCCTATTGAAGAAAAATGCCTGACATTGCCCTGCCAATATGCTGTGCTGAACTCTGATGAAAAGAATTTATGTCAAGAATGGTCTATAATAGTTATGTGAATCTAATTGTTAAGTAAGTTAAGCTCAAGAAACTTCCTCTCGTGGGCATAAATTTGAAAACCTACTAAAATGGACAATTTCCCAGAAAAATAAAACTTGTCCAAATTGACTCAGGAGCAATTAGGAAACACAAATAGAGTAACTCTGTGAGAAATTAATTACCTGTAACTTTTTAAGAAATTAAAACTTTCTGTTCACTGAAAGAAATGATAAACAGTGAAAATATAATCCAGAGACAAGGAAATCATTTTGATAACATGATAAAGGCAGAAATGTTCATGGTAGAGCAAATCCACTTATAGGTACTACCCTAAGGAAACTCTCATACATAAGCACAGAGACATGTATAAGAATTTTCACTACATAATTTTGTTTTTTGTTTTTCCCATTTTTTTGTGTTATGTTAGTCACCATACAGTGCACCCTTAGTTTTTGTTTATTTGTTTTTAAAGATTTTATTTATTTGACAGATCACAAGTAGGCAGAGAGGCAGGCAGAGAGAGAGGGGGAAGCAGTCTTCCTGCTGAGCAGAGAGCCCAGTGTGAGACTCGATCCCAGGATCCTGAGATCATGACCTGAGCTGAAGGCAGAGGCTTAACCCACTGAGCCACCAGGAGCCCCTATACCATCAGTTTTTGTTGTAGAGTTCCACGATTCATTGTTTGCGTATAACACCCAGTGCTCCGTGCAATCCATGTCCTCTTCAATACCCATCACCAGACTAACCCACCCCCTCATCCCTCCCTTCTTTTTTTTTTAAAGATTTTATTTATTTCTTTGACAGAAAGAGAGAGAGAGAGAGATCACAAGTAGGCAGAGCAGAAGGCAGGGAGAGAGTAGGGGAAGCAGGCTCTCCACTCAGCAGAGAGCCCAATGTGGGGCTCGATCCCAGGGCCCTGAGACCATGACCTGAGCCAAAGGCAGAGGCTTAACCCACTGAGCCACCCAGGTGCCCCCCCCTTCTAAAACCCTCAGTTTGTTTCCCGAGTCCATAGTCTCTCATGGTTCATCTCCCACTCCGATTTCTCCCTCTTCATTTTTCCCTTCTCTTAATGTCTTCCATGCTATTCCTATGTTCCACAAGTAAGTAAGCCATATGATAATTGACTTTCTGTTTGACTTATTTCATAGCATAATCTCCTCTAGTCCCATTCATGTTGATGCAAAAGTTGGAAATTCATCCTTTCTGATGGCTGAGTAATAGTCCATTGTGTATATCGACTACATCTTCTTTATCCATTTGTCTGTTGAAGGGCATCTTGGCTCTTTACACATTTTGTCTATTGTGGACATTGCTGCTATGAACATTGGGGTGCATAAAAATGTTCTTTACATCATTACAAGAGTGAATAATTAGAAACTATCCATCAGAAGGAGAATAAACAAATCCATGATGGAACAATGTAAAAGAACATTACACAGCCAGATAATGAATAAACTATAGCTCTTTGCATCAATATGAACAAGTATGGTAAACAATATAGGACAAAGTAAGTCAAAATAAACTGTGTACCTTGGGATGTCAGTAATGTTTTAAAATGTAGAGATAGTTATATAGGTAATAAAAGTGCAAAAACATGCATGGAAATTTAGGATAATGATTACCTCTGCTAGGGGAAAGGATGGAATACAGAGAAGAGTGCTTCAGTTTTATTTCTTCAGCTGGGTGCTGGTTAAATTTATCTTAACTTCTTGGAAGCCTTAAATATTTTATTAAAGAGAAATATGTAAGTTGAAATATCAATTTTAACATAGTGCTCTAAGATGATAACAAATCGTATTAAAGTCATTACATAATCACCATAAGAATAGTAAAAAGAACAGCTGTTGTAAGATTTCAGGTAAGTGGACAATGCCATCTATGTTAATGTGATAAAACAGTTTCATGGGTAGGGAGGCATTACATCTGGGTCAAATTCTGATTGACTTGTTTTTCAGGTTCTATTATGTCCTTTTCCTTTCATTACATATTTAGTGAAATCCCTGTGGCATATCCACAAAAAGACTTAGTTGGCAAAGCATAGGGCGTGTTTTAAGGCAAGGCAAGTAGATTAATTTAAGAGGGGCAATGAATTTGTGAAGCAAATAGCGGACAATAAGGATATATAGGGATAAGATTATTATAGGTCTTGAATGTCTAGTATAAAAATTTAGACCTATTCTTTAGTCTATTGTTTTTCCAATTTTTCTGTTTAGCCATGATTCATTTACATTGTGACAAAATAGAATACACTTACATTCTGACAAAACATGACGGGAAAAAGGTTTCATAAAAGATTATGCACTGCTTAAGAACGCTGTTCTTAGCAAATGGGAAGCAACTGAATGCCTTCAAAGAGTAATGTGAAATGCAAACAAAAACAAAAACAAACATGTATCTCACCATAGTTTGCAGTCTATTTTAAAGGGAAAAGATTCTGGATTTAAGGAGGCCAAATAAGAAGCTGTTGCATATGGCTTATGCATAACGGTCTTATCAGTTGAAATTGAGTTGAGAGAATTGTGAAGGAAGAATTAGTAGACCTTTACAACTTTTGGAATCTGAATAAGTCTTTATTACCAAGAGTATTAGAAACTTTAACAAAAAAAAAAAATGGAAGAAGGCATCTTGTCTTTATCCTAAGGTATTTGATTTCTCATGATACAATGTAAAGGGGCAGATTTTGACCCACATATGAGGTTGGTAGTCTGACTTTATGTATGTAGAAAACACCAGTATTTATGTAGAAAACACCAGTGATTTTTAAGAAAAATACTGAAAGCATGAGGGCATTTACTAAGGTATTTGGGGTCCTAAGATGAAAATAAATTTAGAAACAGGTAATTTGGCAAATGGTGGCATCATGGATATGGATATTGAAAATTAGCAAAGTTAAATAGACTGTGTATAGATGCTTGTTGGTCATTGATTAAGTAAGGGCAAGTAAAGCAATAAATGTGAACTGGATGGAAACTGGTTTATGGTATTAAAGTAGCCTGTACTTTAGAGTAAAATGCAGTAATAAAAAGTACAAAGCATTTTTCTAATCCAATAGGAAATAAAAGTTAAAAACAGATTTCTGAGAGAAAAGACAAAACAACCATCGCATCAATTATAGAACAGAGTCTGAAGCAGTTTATGGGGGGGGGTTATATCAGTCAATGCTGATGATTTTGTTTCTTAATAGTGCAGAAGAGTAGAAAAGAATAAAAACAAGAAAGTGATGTTACCTTTTAACACCAAAGCTATTTCACTTTAAAAATACAACAAACAAACAAACAAAAAACCACTTTGTCAAAAGGGAAACTATAATTTTAAATTGATTAAATGTTATTTTGGGGTACCTTGGAATCCTTAAGATAATGCTTCTAATTTGGTTTTTGTTTATTTTTTTTTACTTCTTTCTACCCAAGCTAATCGCGTTTTTTAATTAATTGTTTTTATTTTGAGATAATCATAGATTCACATTTAGTGGCAAGAAATAATATAAAGAGATCCCAGATACCCTTTCTACTGTTTCTACCAGTGGTCATATCTTGCATAACTAGAGTATCGTATCACAACCAGGATGCTGACATTGAAACACTCAACACAGAACCCTCCTGAACCCCTGGAATTGCTAGTGGGAATGAAAATCGTTCAATTACTTTGGGAAACAGTTTGGAAGTTTCTTAAAAACACACACTCCCTACATCATATGATCAAGACATATATTCTCAGATACTATAAACATGTGTGTATAAGTCTTTGTATAGACTACCTAAGAGAAAGAAATATATGGCTATGCAAAGATACAGTTCATAGCACTTATATTTATAATAATTAGCAAATGGAAATTTAAAAATATCCATCAACAGGTGAATGGATAAATACATTATGGTATGTCCATATAGTAAAATACTATGAGGCAATAAAAGGAAATAAACTACTGCTTGAACAGCAACATAGAAGTATAATTATGATGAGTGAAAGAAGTCAGACAAAAAGAATACACAAAGTATTGTTTCATTCATAAAATAGTCTAGAAAATCTAAACCAATCTATAGTGACAGAAAACAGATCTGAGGTTGCCTGGGGAAGAGGGTGGGGGACAGGGAAGGGCAGGAGGGAGGGATTACCAAAAAGCACAGGAAAACTCTTGTTTTCTGGGTGACGCATATATTCATTATCTTAATTATGATAGTTTCACAGGTATATCCATAGGTTATAACTTACAAATGGTACACTCTAAATATGTGCAGTTTATTATACTTTAATAAAGCTGTTAAAAATAATAGGTGCATTCAAAAATTAGTGATTTGGGTCGCCTGGGTGGCTCAGCGGGTTGAAGCCTCTGCCTTCAGCTCAGGTCATGATTCCAGGGTCCGGGGATCGAGCCCCACATTGGACTCCTTGCTCAGCGGGGAGCCTGCTTCCTTCTGTCTTTCTGCCTGCCTCTTTGCCTACTTGTGATCTCTGTCTGTCAAATAAATAAAATCTTAAAAAAAATTAGAGATTCAGTTGAGCAGTTTTTCCTTTCATGAATCATGTTTTTGGTGTCAAGTCTAAGAACTCTTCCTGTATTTTTCTAAAAGGTTTTTTGAGGTTTACATTTTCTATTTAAGTCTGTGATATATTTTGAATTTTTAGGTAAGGTATGACAAGCCTTAGATTAAAGTTCATTCTTTTGCCTATGGATGCCCAGTTGCTCTAGCACCATTTGTTGAAAGACTATCTTCCCTCCATATGGCAATTAAAAAAAATAATTTGGGCATTATTGTGTGGATCTATTTCTGGGTTCTTTCTTCTCCTCCACTAATTTATTTGTTTATCCTTCCATGAATACTACACAACTATATACTGTACCTATAAGTTAAGTCTTGAAACTGGAGAGACTCATTCTTCACACTTCATTTTTTTTCAAAGTTGTTTTAGCTCTTCTAGTTCTTTGCCTTTCCAGATCAATTTTGGAATAATCTTGTCTATATAAAAACTTTTTGTGGGATTTTTATAGGTAAAACTGTATATTAACTGGGGGAAAACTGACATCCTTACTATGTTGAGTCTTCCATTCCATGAACACAGTATGTTTCTGTATTTATTTGTAAATTCTTTGATTTTTTTTGTCATTGTGTAGTTTTCAGCATTTAAGTCCACTATATGTGTTCTTAGATTTACTCCTCTAAGTATTTAACTTTTTGAACTCATTGTAAATGGTATTGACTCTTTTTGTGTCTGCCATGTGTTCATTACTTGTATATAGAAGTACAGCTGATTCTTGTATGTTTATCTTGTATCTTGCTGAACTCAGTAGTTTTAGGAAGCTTTTTTATAGATATCTTGAGATCTTCTACATAGTTGACCATGTCATGTACAAATAAGGACAGTTTTATTTCTTCCTTCCAAATGTATATGCCATTTATTTCCTTTTCTTGCCTTATTGCATAGACCTTCTAGCACTATGTTCCCAATCGTAGAAGGAATGCATTCCATCTTGAGCATTCAGTATAATATTAGCTGTAGGTTTTTGCTCTTTATCGAGTTGGAGAATATCCCTCTATTCCTATCATTCTTAGTATTTTATCATGAATGGGTATTAAGTTTTGTCAGATGCTGGGTTTTTTTTTTCATCATTTGATATGATCATGTGATTTACCCTCTTGGATTTTGAATTTTGCCAGTCTTGCATGCCTGCAATAAAAACTTCACTTGGTTTTGGCATATAATCCTTTTTGTATGTTGCTGGATTGTATTTACTAATCTTTTGTTGAGCACTTCTGCATCTTTGTTAATAAGGGATGTTGGTGTGTAGTTTTCTTCCTTCCTATCTCCTTAAATCATGCAGAGCACACGTGGAAATTATCGACATCAAATTCAGATTGAGTTTACATGCAGGGAGGCAAGAAAGAGAAGGGAAGTGAGGTGAAGAAGCATTACTCACAGGTTTTAATTAAACTGTAAGTATAATATTCTATTTCTTAAAAAATGGAAACTTATTAAATTTGAAAAAACCAGATAGTGGTTATACAAGCATTCCATGCCATTATTCCTTTTACTTCTTTCTGTTCTTGGAATGTTTGATGGTTTTTTTTTTCTTTAATAAAAATAAAAACAGTAAAAATATTTTGCTAAAGGGCACAGTCACCACCCACATCTTATTTTAGAAACAGAAATCTCAAAAGAAAAAGGGGTAGTAAAAATTGACAAAGACCACTGTGAAGGAGAGTGACACAGTTAGCATATGTAAAGTTAATCTGTACCTATGTAGCTAGCTAATAAATGTTCAGTTTAAACCTCTGTTTTTGAGGTGACGTGTACCTGTCTCCACAGGCTGAGCCTTACATTATAACTATTTCTTCTCTTTTGCTGTTTCTCTCTCTTTATCTATGTTCCAATGTCTTTTATTTCCTTCTTTCCTAGACGTGATGCTAGTCTAATGATTTGTCCTTTCATCTGTTGATGAGAAGCAGAAAATATGTCTTTATTTCACTTGATCCCTTTTCTAAGTCAAAGGGCACACACGAGAGACTTAAACCAAGTCTCTATGCCTATAAAAATCCTCAAAGAGGTTTTTTGTTGTTTTTTTTTTAAAGTGGGAGGTAACATTTTCAGGATCCTCCTGTAGAAGCCAGTTCTCTTTTCCTTTTTATCTCTGCCTTCCTTACATAGAAAGCTCTCTTTATTGAAGTTCACTACCAGGACAGGTATGTGTGTCAAGTGTTGTTACCTATTAAAAGAGCTATTAATTTGATAATATCTGTCTTAAACATGCACACAAAAAATCCCTTGTTCATTTCTATAAGAAAGGATCAGACCCATTTAATGTAAATGTACACAGAATCTGATTCTATGAGGATTCTCCCTGATTCATTTTAAAAATTGAAGGACTTTGTTAATATATGTCATGGCTTTCTAAGCCAGCATAATAAACTAATAGGAGAAACTTTCAGTTAGCAATCATGTTTAGTTAAGCCCTATAGATTCTGTTATCACCAAGAGACAAAGCTAGGTTATTTATGTTAGGTGGTGATAAATGCTATAGAAAAAAATAAATTAAGGTAAAGGAGATAGTGCCAAAGGCTGGGAGTGACTGCTCTTTTGTATGGGTGATAGAGGACGATACCTGAAATAAGTAAGAAAGGGAGGCATGTGATTCTGGGGAAAGAATATTTCAGTTAGAGGGAGCAGCAATTATAGGGCACTGAAAGTGAGAATGTACTTGACACATTCAGGAACAAGGAAACCAGTGGAAGCTGGAATAGAGTGAATGAAGGGGATGAAGAATAATAGCAAATAAGGTCATAGTGTTGGGATGGATGGTGGTCAAATCAAGTAAGGCCCAGGAAGTCAAGGTAAGGACTTTGGCTTTGACTGAATCATAAAGAAAGCAACTGAAGGATTTTAATCTAAGGAAGAACCTGATATAATTTATGTTTTTAAAGGGACTACTTTGGCTACAGAGAAGAGAAGATGCCTATTAGATTCTTCCTTTTTAATTTAGGAAATTTTAGTGAAGTAATAACAGTTAATATTTATAAATATTATTAAATATTATACTATATTTTCCAAATATTCTTTTATTTAATAATAACCACAACACTATAAAATAGGATCCTAATTATTTCCCATTTAACTAATGAGGAAAGTGAAACACAAAGAGGTTCCGTAAATCACCTAAATCCACACAGCCACTAAATGTCAGAGCTTGGGTTCCAACTCAGGCAGTCTAACTTTGTTGCTTCCACTTTTGTTTGTTTGTTTGTTTGTTTGCTTCCACTCTTAATTAACAAAGATGCCCAACTGCATCTTGTACTTCTTGGTGGTTTTATGAAGAATGTATAGGCATATATAGCTTTAAAATGTTAAATTTACCAAGTATATAAAACCAATGAAGTAAGGGAAAAAAACAGGATTATTAGAATCTATAAATTCTATAAATATTCAAATAAATTCTATAAGTAGGTTTTAGGCCAGAAGATAGAACTTGTGGTAGATTATTGACTTGAGGGGGAAAATGGTTGGTAAAAAATATGTGTGGTGTGTGAAGATAATTTTTATTGAAGGAGAACATTTCTCTACATAATTAAAAGGTTAGTTTAAAGGACAGGAAAGGATTATAATCTAAGTGACAATATTTAGGCTGGGTGAGGATTATTGCTGGATAAGATTATATTTGAATAAGATCAGCAAGTATCACAAAAAAAAAAAAAGCCTAAAGAAGTAGAAGTTTTTGTCATCCTATAGAAGAATGATCTTCTGACATGCCACAATATGTTCTGAAAGTACCTACTTCAATAATTCTTTACCTATATGCTGGATTGAACTGGGTTTTAAGATCAGTTCCATTTGAAATGAAAATGTTTCTAGTGGTGGTTTAAGGCACTTTTTTCCTGTTTGGTATTTAAACTGAGTCATCCAATTTGAGACTATTGTGTCACATTTTCCACCTTTCGTTCTCCTCAAGAGGCAGGAGTCAGGAGAAACACAAGTGATGAACATTAGTGGCAGAGTGTGTGGTTATGAGAATCAATAAACCACAGGATGCTTCAGATTCTGAAACAGTGAAAAAAAGGTGAGGGCACTCTGTGGAGTCCACAGAAAGAGTGATTGTCTAAAGCTGCTGGTATTCAGAGTGCAAGGACCCAGCCCATAATTAAAGCTTTTCTATCCCATTATAACTCCTTCTACAGAGACATCCTCAGAGAATCCATAACCTTGACCATATCTGAATTTTTTACAAAATTGATGTTTTATAAAATAACAATGCAGTTTAGTAAAGAAATAAACACATACTGTGTAGTATGTAAATTGTTACTGCTACGATGTTACACAGCTTTGCGAGCAGATTAAACAGAGCCTCTAGGCCCAGATTTTAAGACCTTAAACCTGTTCATTCTAATCTCTCCAGTCTCTTGAGATTACCTAAATCATCAAAACCTCAAAAAAAAAAACTTCTTAAGATTTATATTTTGTATTTTTATTAAAATTCTTTCTTGCCCCTGGCCTGATTTTTAAAGTTCATTTTAATTTCTTCATACTTAATTGTATAACTCAGATTTGAATTTTAGTTGCCAGGTCTTTAATGGATCCATTAATTGAACAGATATACGCTGTACTCTGTCAATTCTAGATTAGCCAAACAAAAGAGAAAACTAGGAAAGCCCTGACAATGCTTCCAGTTTTAACATGTCACTTGTCTTCATTTCTTCAATTCCAGCTTTTATCCACTTAAATCGAGTGGTGTTAGATTAGATAGAGACTTCGTAATAGAAGTAAGCTTTTAGAAATGAATTTTAAAAGCAGAGGACTTTTTCATTGTTTCAGGAATGAAACAAAGTATGACAGTAGGCAGGAGACAGTAAGAATGAAGATGAACTAAGTGGTTTAAAAAGACACAGTCTTCAGGATTAGAGAGAAGAGGGATGTTGATGGGAGCAAATTGAAGGAGGTCTTTCAGTATGAAAACAGTAAGTATAGCTGCTCCTTGTGTTTATTTAAAATAAGCATCCCTTTGGAACTAGAGGGGTATCATGCTTAGTGAAATAAGTCAATCGGAGAAAGACAGCTATCATATGATCTCCCTGATATGAGGAAGTGGAGATGCAACATGGGGGGTTTGGGAGGGTAGGAAAAGAAGAAAAGAAACAAGATGGGATCGGGAGGGAGACAAACCCTAAGTGACTCTTAATCTCACAAAACAAATTGAGGGTTGCTGGGGGGAGGGGGGTCGGGAAAGGGGGGTGGGGTAATGGACATTGGGGAGGGTATGTGCTATGGTTAGTGCTGTGAAGTGTGTAAACCTGGCGATTCACAGATATATACCCCCGGGGATAAAAATACATTATATGTTTATTAAAAAAATTAAAAATTAAAAATTTTTTAAAAAAGCATCCCTTTAGCTTGCCTCTATAAAGCTAAAATCAACTGAGCACCCACCATGTACCCAACAGTACTTTACTTATCTCAATTTATTTAATACTCACAACAACAATATGAGGTCATTGCCATTGTTTCTCCTATTATATGGATGAGTACGTGAGGCATGGAGAAGATAAGGAATGTGACCAAGGTTATATACCTTGTGAGTGTTGATACCGGGTTTCAAACTCAGACCATCTAGCACTGGAGGCTCTGCCCTTAACCACTAGGCTAAATCAACTCTTAAGATTGCAGTCCTGTACTTTAATGCTAAGTAGCAAATTTGAAAGTATTTTTGCATAAGTCTTATTTTGTTGTGCATCAGAAATGAGGATAGTCTAAAGATAGAAATGTGCTAAGCTCAGGACCTACCAATCACGTACTAGAAGCTTTCTGAGTTGGGAACCTTAGTACAGTATCATATTTGATTGTTTGAGAAAGAGAAGTGACTTTCATTGAATATAGTCAAAAGTTTTCCTAATTTCTATACTTGTTTTGTGTTGATAGAAACTATAGAAGCTACTTTCTAAGTTTATCTTTAAAAACAGTTTTTGGAGACTCCTTCATAAAATAGATAGGTATGCAGAGATGAGAAAATAGGAGACACTAACTATGGAGGTATCTATTATAAATAAAATATGAGAATGAACACATGGAAGATTATCTAATTTACAACAAAATTTTTAAAAGTTAGTAATGGTTGTGTTTTTTGGTGTGTCTCTAAGTGATTTTGCACCTTCTTTCTGCTTTTCTTGATTTCCAGTGTTTCTTTCATTAATTTTTTCTCCCATTATAAGTCACTTTTTAAAAGCTTCTTGAGTTTGAATGAAGAAATTTAATTAAATATTATTCCATAATTGAGTTATAATTTTTAAAATGGACTGATATAACTTAGTGCATTATAAAGCGTTGGAGGGCAGAGAATATATGGTGTCCTTAGAACTTCCCACTGTATATATTCTGACATATAGTAGCAATCTAATATATAATCATTAACAAAAACAAAACAAAACAAAAAAAACCCTTACTGGGACTGTTGAATTCACCAGGGGGAGAAGTAGAATAAAATTTAAAATCTTCAAAAGCTGGTATAGGAGAAGCAAGTACTGAGGAATCACGAGTCATAAAAATAAGGAATATTAGAGCAGAATAAGAAAAACCCATAAGTATCAGAGCTGCCTATGCCATTGTTATAAAAGTACAGCAACTTCAGTTTCCTCCAAAATTTGCAGTTTGCCAGAAGTAACTCTTGTGATTTCACCAGAGACTTTCTAAAAATATACAGGAGGTGATAGCAAAATTGAACAAGATTACTACAAAAAAAAATTACAAACTGATCTTTCTTATGAAAGATAGAAAAATCCTTAACAAAATGCTGGCAAGTTGAATTCAGGAATATATAGAAATTATTAGAAATTATTGCCCCCCGGGGGCGCCTGGGTGGTTCAGTCATTAAGCGTCTGCCTTCGGCTCAGGTCATGGTCCCAGGGTCCTGGGATCAAGCCCCACGTCAGGCTCCCTGTTTGGTGGGAAGCCTGCTTCTCCCTTCCCCACTCCCTCTGCTTGTGTTCTCTCTCTCACTGTGTCTCTCTCTGGCAAATAAATAAATAAAATCTTAAAAAAAAAAAAAAAAAGAAATTATCGCCCCATGGAATTTATTCTGGGAATGCATGGATGCTTTAACATTTTAAAATCAATGAAATTCACTATATTAACAAAGAGAATTACATGTTCACCTCTGTAAATTTTTTTTATCTTTGATAAATTTTATAATAAAAATTAGGAGTAGAAAGGAACTTCCTTAACCTAATTAAGAGGATCAACAAAATCCAGACCAGAATTCAAAACAAGACAAAGATGCCTGCTATCATCACTTCTGTTCAACATTGTACTATACTATACAATAAGACAAGAAATCAAAATCAAAAAAGAAAGAAAGAAAGAAAATTGTCATTATTCACAAGTGACATTAGTATGCATGAAAAACCCAAATGAACTGACAATCTTCATGTCTTTGGGATAGGGTGTATTTCTTAAACAGGTCACAGAGTGTTAACTACAAAAAAAAAATGAGTTCATTGAACCACATTAAAATTAAGAATTTCTGTTCATCAGAAGATACCCTTTATTTTTTTTTCTTTTTTTTTAAATTTTTATTTTTTATAAACATATTTTTATCCCCAGGGGTACATGTCTGTGAATCGCCAGGTTTACACACTTCACAGCACTAACCATAGCACATACCCTTTAAAAGAGCAAAAAAGCATATCACAACCTAGAAGATTATTATAAAAGATGTGCCAGCAATAGACTTGGATCTATAATATACAAATAACTCCTACAAATCAGTAAGAAAAAGGTTAACTCAACAGAAATAGACAAAAAGTCTTAAGTATGCTTCACAAAAGACAATACCTAAATGGCAATAAACATAGGAAAAACTGCTTTCAACCTTATTAGACATAAAGGAAATGCATACTAAAACAATAAGAATAGCTAAAATGCCAACAGAAGAGTGATTGGAATTCTCATGCACTGCTGGTGGGAGTATAAATTAATGAGAAGTGCTATGACCACTACAACACTGAACATACACATTATCTACACCCAGAAGTTCCATTCCAGATATGTTCAAGAAATGCATGTTCTAGAATGCCTATAGCATATATATTTATTTATAATAACCTGATACCAGATATATAACCAGATATATTTATAACAACACAAATGTTCTTCAACAGGAGAATGGATAAGTATGTGGTGTAGTCACACAATGGAACACTTTACACCAGAGGTCAATAGACTTTCTCTGTTAATACCTGAATAGTGGGGACGCCGGGGTGGCTCAGTCGGTTGAGCGGCTGCCTTCGGCTCGGGTCGTGGTCCCGGTGTCCTGGGATCGAGTCCCACGTCGGGCTCCTTGCTCGGCGGGGAGCCTGCTTCTCCCTCTGCCTGTGCTCGCTCTCTCTCTCTCCCTCTCTCTCTGACAAATAAATAAATTAAAAAAAAAATACCTGAATAGTGAAAATTTCAGATTTTGTGTACTGTACAAATTTCTACCCCAAGTACTCAGTTCTGTCGTTATAGCATGAAAGCAGCCACAAACAATACTTAAACAAAAGAACACGACTGTATTTTTTTAAAATACAAAACTATAATACTTTATTTGTGGACACTGGAATTTGAATTTTATTTAATTTTCACATGTCATTAACATCATCTTTCTTTTGATTTTTTAAACCCACTTAAATATATAAAAATCTTCTTTAGCTCAGGACCATTAAAACAAAAAGGAAACAAGGCCACATTTGGCCCAGTGGCCATAGTTTTGCCAAACCGTGAAGAATGAATGAATTACAACTGTGTACAGCAATGTAAATTAATCTCACATAATTCTGAAAAAAAAATATGGATGCAAGATAGTACATTCTGGTAGATGCCATTTATATGAAGTTCAGAGGTAGGCAGAATTCATCTATGCCATTCAAAGTCAAAACAGACTAGTTGCTAGTGACTACTTAAGAAGGGCTTCTGGGACATTATAAAAGTGTTCTGTTTCTTGGTCTGAATGCTGGTTAAACAAGTGTGTACACATAGTGAAAATTCATTGATTACAGTTCTGATTTAAGCTCTTTTCAGTATGTATGCTACTTGAATCAAAGCAATATTAAAATGGGAGGCGAGGGGCTCCTGGGTGGCTCAGCGGGTTAAAGCCTCTGCCTTTGGCTCAGGTCATGATCTCAGAGTCTTGGGATAGAGCCCCACATCGGGCTCTCTGCTCGGTGGGGAGCCTGCTTCCTCCTCTCTCTCTGCCTGCTTCTCTGCCTATCTGAGAGGTGATTGGTTACGTGGAATTGGAGAGGGGGAAAGAGGTATATACAACAGTAGTTTTCTATGGAGGGCATGGTGGGAGGGATGTGACATAAAAGGCACAGAATCAATGGCACAACTTCTTTTAAAAGATCAGTGAAAAAGTTAAATCATTATATCAATGACAAACAAAATTCCAAAACAAAAGAGAGCTGGTGAATATGCAATGAATTATTATAAAATGGCTGAAGTTTTTAATTCCTCCTCAAACACTGTTTTGTTTGTTTTGTTTTTTTTTAATTTTTATTTTTTATAAACAAATTTTTATCCCCAGGGGTACATGTCTGTGAATCGCCAGGTTTACACACTTCACAGCACTAACCATAGCACATACCCTCCCCAATGTCCATTACCCCACCCACCTTTCCCGACCCCCTCCCCCCAGCAACCCTCAGTTTGTTTTGTAAGATTAAGAGTCACTTATGGTT
>PISX010005138.1:0-61344 GCA_004024625.1 Mellivora capensis | reverse complement strand
ATTTCATTAAATCTCTAGCCTTTTCAAGCATCTCCAAATATGGACTGATTAGTTCCCATCTGATGGCTTTGGATCCTGATAGTACTACAGTTATAAGTAGGTCATACTAAAGTCCCAGCCATGCAGCCTTGAGAAAATACAGTTTTTTCATTTTATGTTCTAGATCCAGAATTTACTTTTCAGTTTTTATACCCAGAGAATTTTTAAAATTTTGCCCAAAAAGACATACTGTATATTTAAACTTGCAGTGATTTAAGTTCCTGTGGGTCAATTCCATTGTTTCGGTGGTAGGTGTGGCAGATTTAAGAACTTGTCTCAGGGTTTGCTGTGGCAGCCAAGCAGCAACTTTATCCATAGAATTCCCTGCAATTTTAAAATAAATTTTTAAACTAAGACTGTATAGAGGGAAAAGGAAGCTGTTACATAATTAGAAACCAATAAAAGATTTTTTTTTACTTTTCATCTGTCACTGAGCTTTGGAATAAGATAAATGTAGTTTTTAAAGCTAGAATACTATGTACTTGCTGAACACTCTCTTTACAGCTCCTTGGAGTATTTGCATAATGTAACATTAACTTACTTCCCATTGCTTTTGCAATTCACCTTCTTTGTAATATTACTGAGAAATTTTTTTGCCAAATTTCTTTTGTTTAAAACCTACTTTATTTATATATATTTTATCCTCTTGAATTGTCATCTTCATTTACAGACCAGCACATACAAACCATTCCAGCCTGATTTCTAGAATTTTTTATAGTTAACAACAACAACAAAAAGCCCTGCTGCTTATGGCTATGATACCTGGTATTATTTATGGGTTTTCATAAAAAAAGAGGGAGGTGAGAAGAAAAAATACAGTACTCTCTGGCCTCTCTCTACCTTCTCCTCCTTCTCTATTCCCCCTTTCCACAGAGGAGTTTAATTTTAAATGATAAATGTGGAAATTAGAGACCATCGAGAAAATCCAATTTGGTGAGGAGTTTTAAAAATCCCATAATAAACGCAGAGTGAAATGTATGATTTAATGCAGGGCGCCAATGGCTGCTATTATGGGCTATTAGCAAATCGGGGCTGAGAGTGAATCTTTATCACTTGGTGAGTGCGGGTTGGTCCTGCCTTTCCCTCTGCTATTGATTTGTAGCCGCTTGTCATAATGACACCGGGAAGCAATGAATGGAAGATGTGCTTTTGATAGGATTCAGGGGGGTCTTGAAGGGGGGAGAGAAAATTCAGCAAATTTTCTATCTCTTCTGCCTGATTAGATTTTTTCTTCTTTTAAGAGCTTTCACATTCCAATAAAAATGCTAAATCAGCTCTGTACCAGAATTGTTAGGGTGTAAATAGCTAGTCACATTTAAAGGAGGAAAAGATATAGAAAATACCAGCAGACTATAGAATGTTAGATGAATTTGACTTTATAGAAATGGAGTTGTGTATGTGTGCATGCATGTGTGTGTCTGAACACACGAAGAGCAGGGTAAAGGAGTGTCAAGGCATAATGCTATCAGTACACTTGCTATATAAAGATACACCTGCATTTTTGTAAGGATGTGATGATTTCCATTCCATATATGATAGAAGGTGGTCTAGCTTTATGTTAATGTCCATTTTATAAAGGGGATACATTGTGTGTGTGTGTGTGTGTGTGTGTGTATGTGTGTGTGTTTAACTCCATAAAGGACACACAGGAATAAGTATACTTATACTGATGATTAAGAAAAATTAAACCCTGTAAATCTAATTGGTCATACCAGAACTTTACACAAAATTTTCAGCATAGGGAAAGCATACTGTTTGAGAACAAAGGCACTCACTCATAGTATGACCCAGTGGAGAAAAAAAAATTTCTCCATAGAAAATCTACATGAAATTCTCTTTAGAATGTGTTAGCTATGGTTATATGGAAATGGTTGGTTGCAGTGTCAGTACAATTTTTTCTACTTTTTTAAGAAGAAACAATTGCTTTCCTTCCAGGTTCTTTTATTCCAAGATGATGCAAGGCATTAGAGTCCTTGTCTTGCATGCAGAAGTGTATACATGCAGGCAGTATGATATTAAAACAATGGATATGGCAGATGCGGGCATGAAGGAGGAATGCATTCAAGGAACACATTAGATGGGATAAAACCCACTTTCCCACCTGTTTTATTTCTCAGGCAAGTCTAGATGAGACTTTTAGTAAGAAGAACACAAATTTTCAAATGAATATTTGCTAAATATTTATTGTTATAATGTGTCCCTTTATCTTTACTAGCTAAGGAAGAATAAGAAACATTAAAATTCACCATTGAGGGTTGCCTGCATGGCTCAGTTAAGTGTCTGACTCTCGGTTTCAGCTCAGGTCATGATCTCAGGGTCCTGAGATCAAGCCCCACAAGGGGCTCCATGCTTAGTACAGAGTCTTCTTGTCCCTCTCCCTCTGCTCTTCCCCCTCCTCTCTTTCTGTCACAAATAAATAAATATTTAAAAAAAATAAAATACGTCATTGAACTTAAGCAGGGACCAGGTATGGAAAATAAATACTATCTGGATTCTTAAAGACAAATACTGCCAGGTTTTCTAGTCTGTGGAAACAGACATGAAAAAATTAGACCTAGTTTATAGAATTTAGTGTCAAGAACCCAAAATCTTGCTTTGAAAAGAAATTCAGAATTATTAAAATAAATGTATTTCTCACATTTGAAATAAAAAGGGCTATGTCCTACTCTAGGTATTAAACTCTGTATGTGTGGGGGGGGGTTTAAATTCAACAGTAAATGATTATGGATGTTTATAGAGATGTGGACCAAGAACAGAGACAATTTATCTGCAGTTAGAACTTGAGCTCTTTAGGGACTACTTACTATTAGCCATATCACCTACCTGAAAGGACTTGATGAGAGCTAGTACCTTTTCAGACTTTGAGAACAATGTCCTTTAACAGAAAAGGTTTCACAGGCTATGTAAACAGCTGTCAAGAGTTCATATACTCCCATCTCCCATTCAAGGACTATGCCTAAACTGTGATAAATTAGAATGTTGCCATGTATTGTGTATCATTTATTAAAAACTAATTAGGGACAGAAAGAGGCATTTCTCCATTTTTCAGTGGGGGTTTTATTTATCATATATAGTAAGTGATTATTGTTCAGTCTATATATGGCTGTTTCATACTACAATGAATTACATGTATTAAAGTAATAATACTGTATGTTCACACAGCCTTTGTTCTGAAGTAAAAGCATAATTAATCATTCCAAGAGCACAATGAGGTAGTCGTTTCCATATTTTATATATGTTAAGTGATTTCTACTGTTATCCAACCAAAAGCAATAGAACTGAAAATAGAAGTGTGAAGCATTTTTATTTTTCTTACCCTAAGGTTCTATAAAATATAAATGTAAGATATCTCATTCTATAAATTGGGGTAAATATATATTTTATAACTTGGAAATTTTTCTGAAATATCTATACTATTATTTGCTAAAAAATAGGCAAAATTATATGTCCAGAAGTGTCAGAATAAATGGAAATAAAGATACTAAACAGAATTTAACCTAATGTTTTATACATCCATTATCTTCTTAATCTTTTGTGGGATAGCAAAAGAGATCTTTTCCAAAAGTGTTTATAGCACAGTGAAATTTCTATAAGCTCTGTACATTATCACACTAATCCTCCCCATTATCAACACTCCTGTGTGGTTTCTGGCAAGAGTTACTGCCCCTGTTTGATGGTGAAGCTGAATCACAGTGGCAATGACTGGCTTTTTCAAGGTCAGTGATGAGTCAGAGAAGGAAATAGAACCCAGATTATTTTACTTCAAGTATCGTGGCCCTTTTATACCCCTCTCTGTCTACTATTGCTGTCAATTTGCTAGAGCCCCTGTTCTATTTGAACACCATTGAAGGATTTAGATAACACAAGTACTTTGCCATATTTGAAGAACATGCCATCTCTAAACATTGTCCTATTCTTGAAGCCTTAGGCCATGTTACCTTCTATCTGTACACCTTATATTTTTGGATTGGCATTATTAACATTTTGTTTAATTGTTTTTTTCCTAGATTGGGTACATTTAACCTTATTTAAGGTACACAGTGCAGAATAATATACCCTCCCTCCCAAAAACAAACTAAACAAAAAAAAAAAGAAACTAAAAGATCTATGAATCCTAATTCTTCCTTCAGTGTTCCTAGTTTCCTCATTTGTCAGAACACTATTTCAGAGATCTTATATTTACACATGTTCTGGACCAACTGTCTGACTGGTCCTCATTTTAATTATTAAAGGCAATGACAGCAATACACAAATGTGCACACATGACCAGACACACCACACGCACACACACACACACACACACAAGCATTATCATGAATGGTCCTTTTTTAATATTCAGCTTTTCCTAACTTTCTCACACTCTGGCTTTAATTCATTGTACATGAGGTCTTTTGAAAGAAAATTAAAAAATTATATCTAAGATAAAGTGGTAGTTTATGAAGTTATACCAGTCTCCTGGTTCAAATTCACGTGTGTGTGTTAAACAATGAAAACACTGGTTTCCAAGAACACTCCTTTAAATTTCTTTGTACCAGTGTCAAAAACTGTTCAAAAGAATACATTGCCATTATGTAATGCAGCCTTTGGAATATATTACGTTTTCTTTTTCCTGGAATTTAAAGGTACACTTCCTTATAGTCAGGCAATTTGTTTTTCTGTGTTCTCCATTCTGGATTTTGATTAAAAATGAACAAAATTTTTATTATATGTTCCTAGAAATTAAAAATTTAATATAAATAAGTTTTTGAAAATTTTTCTTAGTATCCCACCAGTCTAAGTAGACAAGTTTCCAGAGATTGAAAGGTGGAGAGAAGCAATTATTGTCACTACTTTTTTTATTAAGAAAACCCCTGGGTTCTTTTCAGTACTATGAAGCACACTAAAATTTTTGGTGATTATATTCTTTAAAAACTAGGCTTTCAACAAAAAGCCTGTTGTTTTAAAAAGAGATGTACCTCATTTCATAAAAGTTAAAAAAAAAACAGAATCCTCTCGTTCTTTAATATATGGTGGTAGTCTTATTTGGCTAGCATTACAAGCCAGAAAATTGTTCTGAAGTATCATTTTTCTTTCTCTTTTGGCTAAGGTTTCAAAGAAAACCTAAGATCCAGTATAACCAGAACAATTCATGAAAAAAAAATGGTCTGAGCGCATTTCGTTTGCAAGACAGCACTAGAGGGCGCTCTTCAGCAGGTTGCAAGATAAGGCCTTTCTTACTGGTATCAGAGCCTGACTTGGTAATGGAGGTTTGAGGAGCTTGGAGGAAGGGAAACAGGAATGTCATTTAACCTCTTAGAATATCTACTCTTCCCAAAAGACTAGAAAATCACAATCGCTGCCAAATATAATACAATATTATATTTCTTAAAACACATTCTTAGAATACTCCATGAAGCATTCATCTCTTAAAAATTCATGATCTCAATTTCATCCTAGTATCTCTCCTTTTTACAAGAATAATGAAAGGTGACATTTTTTTAAATTAAGTATAGTAAGGTCGTTCCCCATGTTTCTGTTTATGTCAATATTCTTTTTCTACAGTAGGTGAATAGGAAAAAAAAAACAACTATTGGTACTTCATTTCTGAAAAAAAAAATGGTACTCTTAATTTTAAAAGCCTGAAATTAAACCAAATTAACATTTTTAATCCTCTCTGATCAACCTTTTTCTTGCCTTTGTATCTAGTATAAATGAAAATCTTTTTCCCTTTAGAGTTTTCTTTGAAGCAACTTGTGCATACTATTCTGATCCCCATTCTTACCATTTTATTCTAGTCCATAAACCGATGTGATCTCTAAATCTATTATAATCCTTTATACTTTTCCTTCCCTTTTTATTCTCTTATATTTTCATTTTCTCTTTCTTAATACACCAGCTATAAGGCTGCAGCAATAAGAGTAGTATATAAAGGTTATTAGCTTAGTTTTTCTAACAAGAATTCTCAATCTTTGTCAACAATTGCATTTAGATGTCTACATATAGTAGAAATACTGTATTTCTAGTATTTCCATATGAAATTTCTACTGTTTCCAGTGAAATCCATAAATGATTATGGTTAGGAGGAAGCAGAGCATAGCAGTTAAGAGATCGGGCTTTGGAGTTAGATCAACTTGAGCTGCTACTGACTATGAATGTGAACAAATCATTTAAGTCTATATGCCTTAGTTTCTCTATATGTAAAAGGGGAATAATAATAATACTCTAAGAGGATTAGAGGAGAAATACATATATCACACAATAAACACTAAGAAAATATTTGTAATTAATTACTATTTGTACTTAGCTGTAATCTCTAATATTTAATATTGCCCTATTTTTATGAAATACCTGTTTGTTATAAAGTCTTAAGATTACTTGATTTTTGTTAACTTTTAAGTAACAACAAAACAGTGTGAAACTAGAGATTGCATTGTCTTGATTCTTAAAAGACCTTTCGGAATAAAAACCAGGGTCAAGGCCAGGGTCAGAGTGGCAGTAACAAGGTGACTATGTCACAATATTTAAGGATGTACTTGATCTTACATGCCAGCCCTGTGGTTGCATGAAGCTGAGACAGTGCCTTCTTGAATTGTAGGCCGTAAGCATTTTTCTTTCCTCACTCTAGTCCTGGCCCTGATAAATTTTCACTTTGGCTTTTGCTTTAAATTCATGGAATCAATGCTTATCAAAAAAGATAATTTGCATATTGTTTAGTCTATATGCAGGACCTGGACATAGAAAAGTTGAAAGAAGCTTATTTATCTAAGACCTTACAACTATGGACTGACTTGAAGATTCAAAGTATCTTTGTCATTCAGATGGGTTTTTAACTCATAGTAATAAAATGCCTTAAATATCTTGAATGCTAAATATGATATAACCTTTTTTATTTATGTCAGGCATATTATGACCTAAAAATCCAACTTTAGCCATTAAATCCTTTGGGAAATTAAATTTATCTTTGACACAACATGTTTTAAAGCATTCTAGTAAGGTTACCAATCATTCTTATTGCACATAAGTCATTTCATTCGAAAAATGACTAAAGTAAAATAAGAATCACCAGTGTGATATCCAGAAGCTAAAATTACATGCAAGTTTAGACGTAAATAGCTGCATTGCAATTTAGTAAAGTGACAATGCTAAGTGTTTGTTTTGGTCATCATTGAGAGATACACAACCATAAGGGAAGAAAGATTACCTTCTTGTGTTTTCTTGCCAGACTAAACATTTATATCTGATCAAGGAACCAACATTCCTGCTCTTCAGAGACATTGTATCCTCCACATTGCACTCAGATCCAAAGAATTCCTTATACTAATAGTGGAAACAGTTACTCTGTTCATTACTTTCATTTTAAATCAAACCCGTTGAAACTCACGTATTTGTCTAATTTGATCCTATTTTCATACTTTCAGGGGACCTCAGTATATCAACAATTACAAACATAAAAGTGTATGTGTAAAAAAGATTATAGGTATAAAACAAAATTTCTTGATTAAATGATAACATGCAAGGCTATCTACTTAGAATCTTTTCCTAGATTCTCTTGATTTGCAAGTTCCTGTCACTTAGTATGTTTTCTTCTTTGGCTATGATCCTTTTTGGTTCTAATAAACTGAGTTAGATTTTCATATAGCCCAAGAATACTAAGTCTTTTGGCATTGATGACTTTTGAGGAAGTGTTCCTTCCTGAAAGTCAAAACTAAAATTTGTTCCTAAACAGAGTTACTGTTGGATGACATATTGCTGTGGATGATATTTTTCATAGTTATATAACATGAAGCAATTTAAGGTAACTGAGCAGGAGACTAATTTCTGTGTCATTTGAACAAACTAGTAAACTCATTTGATATTCCTAAAATCTTTGGTCTTCTCATAGTTTGTATTAGAGTAAAGCTGTCATCATTTGTTCCTACATTATTACTATAAATATGCAATATTTACCCTCCACATAATAAGTCTTCAAAAGACTTTGACTGCTATAGTTGCTATTATTTCTGAGAGGGATGTTTAATGTAAGATGTACCGAAAAAATAATCTAATAGAATGGTTAGGAGTGCAGTGCTACATTCGAACTGTGGCTCTTGAATGAGTTAAATTACTTTGCAAAGTCTTAGTTTGTCATATGTAACGTGAGAATAATGATAGCACCTATCCCATAAAGTGACTATAAAAGTTAAGATAAAACATTTAAGTGCTTATTATTATTTGATATGGGAAGGCTCATGAGAATTTGATACAGTACATGTTCCTTTCTCCAAAAATACTAAAATAACTTGGGTTTTAATATTTATTTTAAATAATGGGAGAATATTCTGTCTTGTAGGAGATCTTATCCATAGCCAGGCTTCAAATTATCTGCCTTAATTCTTTTTTCATTATTTTTATTTCTGGTTCTTAAATTCCTATCTTTAGTCCAGATTTTTGTTCTGCTTGACATCTCTAAACATAGCCCAAAATCAGCATGTCCAGAACTGCACTCAAGATCTTCAAACCCCCACCTTGAAAAATAAAAACAAAAATCTGTTCTTTGTCTTCTATTCCTTACCTTCTATAAATGACTTCACTATCTGTCCAGTTGTAGAAAAATAAGAATCATTTTTTAATGTCCCTCACCATGTCCAGTTCATCAAATTCCATTAATTTTATTTTACAAATATCTTTTATTTATTTTTTTAAAGATTTTATTTATTTATTTATTTGACAGAGATCACAAGTAGGCAGAGAGGCAGGCAGAGAGAGAGGAGGAAGCAGGCTCCCTGCTGAGCAGAGAGCCCGACGCGGGGATCGATCCCAAGACCCTGGGATCATGACTTGAGCTGAAGGCAGAGGCTTCAACCCACTGAGCCACCCAGACGCCCCACAAATATCTTTTAAATTCAACCATTCTGTCCATATTGCCTGCTGCCATCCGAAGCAAAGTTACTGTCATCTTTCACCTGGCCTACCACAGAAGCCACCTGTTTTTCCCACGTCCATTTTTGCTTCTGAAAGTCACTTCTCCACATCAAAACCAGGGTAATCTTTTCTAAAAATACAAATCTGATTATTTCTCTCCTGTTCATGAAACTCTCCAAAGACTTTGTATTTCTCCTAAAATGAAGACTTGACATCTCAAACATGGTATTCCAAGCTGAGCATGATCTGGACTTTGTCTCACTCTCCAACTACATTATATCACATTCTTCCCTTTACTTCTTATTTCAGTAACTTGCCTTTTAATTGGATCTTTGCCCAAATCTTTCTTTCTGTCTAAAATGAGCTTTTTCTCCCATCTCCATTTTCCCTAAGTAACTTCTAATCATTCTTCAGATCCCAGCGTAGCATTGAATTCCTCAGATCTTCCCATACTGTCATTCCTTCTATGAATCATTTTCCTTTCTTCTATGCTTTCATAGATCTTCATAATGTTTTTTATACCGCTTATGTAATTTTTTGACAATATACTTTTATAGCTATTTGATTAAAGTCTACAAACTATGGGAGTGGAATCTGTGTCTAGTTTTGTTCTCAGTTGAATCACTTGTACCTACAAAGATGGCTAGAACATGATAAATATTGTCACATGAGAGGAGGAAAGTAATCACACTTGATAAAACAATGGCAGTATTCTAGATCTTCAGATCTAAAGAAACTTAGAAAACATGTAACCACATATGTTTTATAGATTAGGAGACAACATACTGAAATATACCTTTCTTTGATAGAAATTTTGTCTTAGAAAAAGCTTTGACTAGATCATACTGAATGAAATGGAAGGCAGGGCCAATCTCTTGAGTAAGCAGCTGCAACTGCTTAGTAAGCTGAACTGCTTAGTTCATAACTAAGCAGTTGTGTTTCCATAATTTCTATTTAATGAACCATTAAGAGTTATTGCAATTACTCTGTGTCCAAATAGCTTTAGTAGCTAATAACTTATTTATTATCTATTCTTCAATTGCTTTATTCCTCCATGGCATTCTAAAATAGTTTACACACATAATTGTACATATATGTAATTGGATGTATATGCATGTATGTATGAATATATGTTCTTTCCTTCCTTCCCTTTATACCCATTCACTACAGAATCTATACTTTGAGGTATGGTATAAAAGATAATAGGAATAAGATGCAGGCTGAAGTTTGAGAGAGACTATACTGTAAAACTGGGAAAGCAAAATCAGAAGGCCAAATGTTCACAAGGAGAAAGTGTTACAAACTTCTTTAATAAATTAGAGGACAATGTAGGAGTCAAAGAGACATCACACTGTTTTAACAATGAGTTAAAGCCAAACAACCTACAAAATCATATCTTTCTTGAACCGTCAGAGAGTTGAGTTTGTGAGGCAACTAGGTAAACTGAACTCCAGAGAGTTACAAGCTTCACCAAAGAAATGGGACACAAGTTGTTTTAACTTTGTCATAGTAAAGAAGACATGGCCTCCATTAAATTATATAAAAAAAACTAAAATCTTACCTACTTCTTTAAGGCCATGATGGGTCAAAATGACATTTTAGAATCTCTGAGAGTCCCAGGGTTTCTGCACTTATTTGCAAGCTCTTATCCATAGACTTCTGCTACATGCTTAAGAAAAAGATTGAGGGCAGATCAGTAGGTGGAAGAGAGCTTCTCTTGGTTACACTCAGGTGTGAAATTCTACTTAGTTCCTGAACACTTTTCTCATACAAAGCAAAAATCTTAAGCCACTAGGGTGGGTGACAAGAAACTCTCACCTAGGATTCAAGCAAAGATTTGCTGTATCTGGAGAAGGGGTAGACATCAAATCCATCACCCTCTGTAGGATAAGAGCTATCATTATTGAGGATTTGATTCAATTTAGTCAATAGTTGAAGACAAAAAAAAATTTTTATTTCAGTCTTTACCATACACAATGATTAGGATTCAAAAAAATATTAAAAAAATTATGAGACATAGAAACTCAAGGAAAAACAGTTTCAAAGAAGGAAAGCTATTAATAGAGCTAGACTAAGAGATGATACAGATGTTGGAAAATTTATACAAGAACTATAAAATAACCATGATTAATAAGTTTAAGGATCTAGTGAAAAGGACAGATGACATCCATGAACATGTAGAGAATTTCAGAGTAGATGAAAACTATAAAAAATATAATAAGATAAATATAAAATGTAATAAAAATAAAATAAAGTAAAATAAAATAAAATAAAAATATCAACAGATATGTAGGAAAAAATATCACAGATAAAGAATTCCTTTTATTGGTTTATCAACAGATAATACACACCTAAGGAAATAATCAGTGAACCTGAAGATAGGTCATTGGGAATATTCTGGAGTAGAAAACAGAGAGCAGGGGCACCTGAGTGGCTCAGTCCATTAAGCGGCTGGCTTTGGCTCACGTCATAATCCCAGGACCCCAGGATCGAGCCCCGTATCGGCTCCCTGCTCAGCCGGAAGCTTAGCTTCTCCCTCTCCCACTACCCCTGCTTGTGTTCCCTCTCTCACTGTGTCTCTCTCTATCAAACAAATAAAATAAAGACAAAGAAAACAGAGAGCAAAACAAAGTAGGGATAAAAAACTGAACAGAGTATCTAAGAACTGTGGGACAATATCAAACAATCCAATTTATGTGTAATTGCAGTCCCAGAAAGAGGAGAAAGAGAACTAGAGAGAAGAAAAAGAGAACTAGAGAGAGGAAAAACTTGAAAATACAAAGTTGAGTATTTTCCAAAATTAAGTAAAGACAAATAGCACAAATACAAGAGGACACGTAAGGTAAAACATAGATACATTCCCCAAGGGACATTATATTTAAACGGCTAAAAAACAAAGATAAAATCTTGAAGGCAGCCAGAGGGAAAAGGAATATTATAAAGAAATGAAGATCAAAATTACAGCCGATTTCTCATCCAAAAGTGTCCAAGTTTGAGGAAAATGTACCAACACCTTTAAAGTGCTAAAATAAGCTATCCTCCCAGAATTTTGTATCTAGGGGAGTTTAAAAAAATAAAGGTGTTTCAGTGAACAAAAGCTGAAAGAATTCTATACAAGAATATTAGAGAAAGTTGATTAAGCAGAGACAGGTACCCCATGGAAATTTGGACTACACAAAGAAATAAAGAGTAGCAAATATGGGGAAATGTTGGTAAATATAGAGATACTTTTTTCTTATTTTTAATCTCTTTATGTAAATGGCCATGCAAAGCAAGGGTCAGCAAATTACAGTCCATGTACCAAATTTGACCCATGGCCTGGTTATATACAGCCTGTGAGTAAAGGTTTTTTTTCTGGATTTTTAAAGGATTATAAGAAGAAATAAAAAGAATATATTAAACAAATCATATGTAGCCCCTAAAGCCTAAAATATTTACTATTATAACAATAGCACGAAGGATGGAGAGAATGAAATTGAAGTCTACTGTCCTAAGTTTGTACTTTGTATATGAAGTGATATACTGTTTTGAAGGAAGACTATGATAAGCCAAGTATATGTGTATATTATAAACTCTACAGTAATCATTACATTTTCAAAGAGGAGACACAGTTATTAAGCAGTAGTAGAAATTAAATGGAACCATAAATGAATACACAGTTAAATAGAAAACAATATAATATAGGTGGGTGGGTGGGGAGGGGACAAAGTAAAAACTAACTACAAAATGGTAAGTATAAACCAAACAACATAATTGTTTATGTAGAAAATCCTAAAGAATCTACAAAACTAAGTGCATTCAGCAAGTTCATTAGATACAGTCAGTATACAAAAACCAATTATATTTCTCTATAGTAGCAATGAAAATTTGGAAATTGAAATTTTTAAAAATACCATCATGGGGAGATGGAGAGGAGAAAGGAGTTGAGGGAAATTGGGGGGGAGATGAACCATGAGAGACTGTGGACTCTGAAAAACAACCTGAGGGTTTTGAAGGGGCGAGGGGTGGGAGGTTGGGGGAGCCAGGTGGTGGGTATTGTAGAGGGCACGCATTGCATGGAGCACTGGGTGTGGTGTAAAACTATGAACTCTGTTACACTGAAAAGAAATAAAAAAAAAAAAAAGAAAAAAAATACCATCTATAGTAGCACCAAAAACCATGAAATAAGAGGGATAAATTTAACAAAACATTTGCAAGATTTTACAATGAAAATTAAAGATGCTGCTGAAGGAAATTAAATAAGACAAACTAAATATAGAGATATACCATATTTACTGATTGGAATTTTCAGTACTGTTAAGATGTAAGATCTCCCAGATTTACTTATAGATCTAGTGTAATTCCAATAAGAATTCCAGCAGACTTTTTAAACATAGAAATTGACAAATGTATGTGGAAAGCAAGGAAACAAAGAACGTTTGGACGGCTTACACCAGTTTATTTCAAGACCCACTAATATTAGTATTCAAGACAGTGTGGTATTTGCATTCAGTTAGATCTACAGATGAATAGAAGAGGAACAAGACAGAGTACAAAAAAAGACCCACATAAATATGGCCAATTGATAATTGACAGAGATGCAAAGTTGAGTCAAGTGGGGAAAGGATAACCTTCAACAAATGATGCTAAAACAACTGTATGTCCATATGCAAAAATAAAAGGGGGGAAGGCAGTGTAACTTAAACCTTGACCCATACCTTGTACATTGTACTACAAAAATCTTCTCACCTGAATTAAGAGCTAACTATAAAATCTATAGAGGAATATGTAGAAGAAAATCTTTGTGACCTTATATTGGGCAAAGATTTCCTTGAAAGAAAACAAAGGCATTAACCATCCAAAAAAATTGATGAATTGTGTTTCATCAAAATTTTTAAAAACTTGTTCTTCAAAGTGTTAAAAGAAAAAAGTTACAGACAGAAAATTTTTTCAAAACACATAGCTCATAAGGGATTTCTGTTTAGAACATATGAAAACTCTTACACTCAATGATAAAAAAGACAAAAAACAAACTTTAGAATGGCAAACTGATTTGAGTAGACATTTCATTAAAGTAGTCTGTTGGAAAATAAGCATAGAAAAAAAATGTTTAACCTTATTAGTCCTTCAGGAAATGTCAGTTAAACCCACAGTAAGATACTACTATGTCTAATAAAATGTCTGAAATGTTTTCCAAACCATTATAATTCTAACTGCTTGAAGGATGGATAGCAACTGGAACTGCCATATATTACTGAAGGAATGGTACAGCCATTTTTGGAGAACAATTTGATATTTATAAAGTCAAGGATTCATTTTAACAGAGGACCTAGAAATCCTACTAGTCAGTATTTACACAAAAGATGTGAAAACCCAGAAAAGGCAAAACTATAGGAATAGAAATCAGATCAGTTGTTGCCAGAAGCTGAAAGTAGGAGATTGTAGTAGAGGGTAATGAGGAACTTTAGGGGTGGTGGAGATATTTTGTACCTTGATTGTGGGAATGGTAGTATAACTCAATATATTTGTCAAAACTTATGGAACTGTATACTTAAGGGTGAATTTTATTTGCCTTAAAAAAGACAAATGCTGCCATTTATGATAATATGGATAAATCTAGAGGATATTGTATTAAGTGAAATAATTCAGACACAGGAAGACAAATATCACATGATCTTACTTACATATGGAATCTTAAAAAAAAAAAAAAGTCAAAATCTTGGTAACAAAGAGTAATGGAGAGTAGAATGGTAGTTACCAGAGGCTGGGGGATTGGAGGAGAAGGGGAAAATTTGTACCCTTTATCAAAGCGTACAAAATGTCATTTCAAGGGAACGAACTTTCAATTATAAGATGAGTAAGTTCTGGAGATCAAAGCACAGTGACTATAGTTAATAATGATATGCTTGAAATCTGCTAAAAAGAATAGATAGCAAGTGTTCTCACCACAAACACAGACACGTACACATACCAGCAATAACTATGGTTGGTGATAAATATGTTAGTTTGATTTTGATAATCATTTCATAATGTATACAGGTGTCAAAACATGTTGTACACCTTAAATAGATAATTTTTATGTGTCAAAAATAAAAACAGAAAAACATATGAATTTATAGTATGTAAATTATGTCTCAAAGCTGATTTTTTTCAATTAAAAAAAGGTAATACAAGATTATGACATCGGCTAAAAACTTCATATAAAAAATTGACTATTGAGGGGCGCCTGGGTGGCTTAGTGGGTAAAGCCTCTGCTTTCTGTTCGGGTCATGATCTCAGTGTCCTGGGATCGAGCCCTGCATCGGGCTCTCTGCTTGGCGGGGAACCTGGTTCCCCCTCTCTCTGCCTGCTGCTCTGCCTACTTGTGATTTCTCTCTCTGTCAAATAAATAAATAAAATCTTTTTTAAAAAATTGTATCCCGGACCCACTGTGACAGTGGCTTATATTATATCTATTTAGGTAATAGGAGTTTGTACCATGTTTCAAATGTTTAATAGCTATAATTATATTTATAATGCAATAATATTTATTGAGCACTTCTGTGTTTTAAGCACTTCTTTATTCTTCTATATCCTTGCTGATCTTCAGTCTACTTGTTCTGTCTATATATTCAGATAAGAGTGTTGAAATCAATTTATACTTGCAGATTTGTCTCTTTTTTCCTTTCAGGCCTATCATTTTTTTGGTCCTGTATTTTGAAGCTGTGTTATTCGGTACATATATATTTAGGATGTGTATGTCTTGATGAATTTTCCCTTTTATCATTATGAAATGGCCCTCTTTGTGTCTGATAATATTCCTTATCCTAGCATCATTTTTGTCTTATAATTAATATAGCCATGCCAGTATTCTCATTATTTGTTTAGACTATTATATATTTTTCCATCCTTTTACTTTTAACCTGTGTCTTTGTATTTAAATTAGATTTGTCATAGACAGCATATAGTTAGGCTTTCATTTTTATTCATTCTAACAATCTCTGACTTGTAATCGTTTAACCATTTGCATTTGATTTTACGCTGCATTCATTTTATATTATAAATACAGGTGATTTAAATCATCTATCTTGTAATTTATTTTCTCTTTGTCTCATGTTTCTTTTTTTTCTTTTCTGCCTTGTTTTGAATTACTTGAATATTTGTATTTTACCTCCTTTGTTGTCTCATTAGCTAAACCGGTATGTTTAGCATTTTTAGTGATTGGTCTAGGGTTACATTACACATTTTAACTTCTTACAATCTACTATGAAATAATAGTTTGCCTCATCCTGTATAATAGAACTATTTTGCAAAAGTGTACTTTTATTTCTCCTTCCCAAGCCTTGTGCTACTGTTATCAAACATTTTACTTCTGTGTAGCTACAAACTCCACAATACAATGGCATTATTTTTGCTTTAAACTAGAGATCAGCAAGCATTTTCTATAAAGGCAGTAAATATTATTGGCTTGGTTACAACTACTAAACTCAGCCATACACAATGCGTGAAAGAATGAGCTTAGCTAGTTTTCACTGATAATTTATTTTTCCAAAACAGGGGCCATTCTGGAGCCATAGTTTGCTATTGCTCTAAACAATTATGTTATAAAGAGGTAACAAAATAAGAAAACAATTTTTATATTCATTTACATTTTAAACTTTCTTTTACTCTCCATTTTCTTCCATAGATACATGTTTACATCAGCTGTCATTTTTCTTCTAAAGAACTTGCTTCAACAATTTTTTTTTCTTGTTGTTTAAGTTTAGGTCTTCTGGGAATTGAATTCCTTAGCTTTTGTTTATACTGCAAATGTTTTTATTTCACTTTTATATGTAAAGTTTATTTTTGGTGGATATAGAATTCCAAGTTTACAGTTTTCCCCACTCCCTACCCTACAGCACAATAAAGATAATCCTGTGTGTGTGTGTGTATGTGTGTGTATGTTCACTGATTTTGAAGAGAAATCAGGAATTTTTGCTTTCTCTATCTGCTTGCCTATAATATATCTTCTGTTACTTTTAAGATTTTCTTATTATTGTTATTTTCAACAGCTTGGTTATGTTTTTCCCTTGGTATGGTTTTCTTTGGATTCATCTTCTTTAAACTTATTGAGGTTCTTAAATCCGTGACTTTGCACTTTTCATCAACTGTGGAAATTTTCACTCAGTACTCAAACAAACATTTTCATGCCTCTCTTCATTTTCCAGGGAGTCTAACTATACATAGGTTGGCTCAATTGCTATTGTCTAACATGTCACTGAAGCTCAGATCATTTTTTTTCTCATTTCTGTTTTCTTGTCATGCATCAGTTGGGATAGTTTCTACTGTATCTTTAGTTGCTCCCCTTTAAAGCCCATCTAGTGAATTTTTCATTTTGAATAATAGATCCTTCAACTCTAGAATTTTTTTAGAGGAGGGCTAGAGGAGAGGGAGAGAGAGAATCCTAAGCAGGCTCTAAGCATGGAGCCCAATGTGAGGCTCCATCTCACAACCCTGAGCTGAAATCAAGAGTTGGGTGCTTAACAGACTGAGCCTCTAAGGGGCTCCTATTTGGTTATTTTTTTATGTCTTCCATTTCTTTCCTCATTATGTTCATGTACTTTCTTTTGTACATATTAACAATAGCTGTTTTAAAATTTCATGCACTGCCATCACCTATTTTGTTTCTAGGTCTTCTTATACTTACTGATATTTCTCTAGGTGTAGAGTCACATATCTAGTGTTTTTTTTTTTTAATTGAATGTGTACTATACTAGAGTCTAGATTGTGTTGTCTTCTGTTAGAGTGTGTTAAACAGGTATTATCAGGCAGCTAAATTACTTATGCATTAGTTTGATGCTTTTGAGGCTTGTTTTTAAAGGCTGTTTTGGTCAATCTAAAGTAGCCTTGATTTAAAAGAGTTAAGTTATCCCTCCTACTGCCTAAAGCATGATCCTTCTGAGAGCCTTACTGAATGTCCTGCATGGTCAGCAAGTCTCTCCATGCTAGCTGGTTAGAATTTTGATGTCTTCAATCTTGTGTGAGCTCTGAGAATTATTGAATTTACAGTTTCCTGGTATTACTTTTCCTGGTCCAGTGGAGTTTCACCCCACATATATACAGCTTAGTATTTCACCAAACACTCTGGGAAAAAAGTGTGAGAGAGTTCCCTGTGAGTCTTTAATATCTTTCAGGAGTCTGTAAGTTTAAAAGTACTGTATAATCATACTAAGGCCCATGAGTTCAAAACTATGTTTATAATTATACTGAGATGATGTGGGTTTTTTTCTATTCTCATTGATTCAGGTGTATATAGTAGATTTTTTCTAGAGGCTACATGGTATGGAATTCTGAAACAAATTGAACTCAGGAGCAGATCTGAAAACCCAATGTCTTTTCTTAAGCCAGAAAAAAGAAAATTACAAAAAAAAAAAATAGAAGTAGAACAATGCTACTGTTCTTGTTTTTTTTTTTTTTGTTTTCACAAGTTAGAGTTATTTGTCATAGAAATATGTCATATACAGCTTTTATGTTTATATGAATTGATAAATATTACAAATATTTCAAAAACTTACATTTTAATTTCTAATAAACTAAATATTGATAGATATAATCCACATATCTCTTAAAATCTCTTTGAAGTCCTCAAGTTTTAAGAGAGTTAAAGAGGCTCTGAGACCGAAAAGTTTGAGAACCACTGCTCTAGGGAATAAGTAGGCAGCTTTTTAAGTTTCTTTTTCATTGCCTCACTCTCCTCTTGAGTACCCTGCAAAAATTCCAGGCACTTTGGCTTCCCTAAACTTTTTTTTTTTTTTTCCTGTTTCCCCAACTACATGAAATTGTCAGGCTTTGCTTGGTTCTTCCTCCTGAGGCTCTGGTCTGGAGAATGCCTCCAGATAGAAAGTTGGGGTGATTGTGGGGCTTGCCTTATTTATTTCCTTCTGTTCTTTCTCTTGGGGATCATAATTCTGTGCTGCCTTTTGTCCAGTGTCTAAAACAAGTTGTTTCCAATATTTTATCCAGTTTTCCACAATCACTCCAGCTTTCTCTCTGGAGGCACTTTTTAGACCACAACCTGAGCAGAGGAAAGAAGCAAAGTATGAACATATAAGGTAAATTTGATACCAGTAACTTTATTGGTCATCTAAAGAAGTCATTAAATGCTTTTAGATGAACCATCTAATTTAATTCTCACAAAAGCACTACAGATGGAAATCATAATTTTTCCCTTTTTAATGGAACAGAAAAGAAAGTTTTATGAAAGCAGGGTGTTCTTCAGCCAGATCCTGAGTCCTGGCATTCAAATTTCAAAGACTTAAGCTCTACACTGCAGTTCTTTCCATTGATTAAACTAATATTTATCAAGTGCATATTATATGCTAGGCACAGTCAAAATACCAGGGAACAGAGCAGTAAACAAAATAGGCAAAACTTTTGTCACTGTCATTTGATATACTAGTAAGGAGAAATGAGAAGTAAGTTGGATAAATAAATCATATTTCTGTTAGGTAAGTATTCTGGAAAAAAGTAAGCAATCAAGGAGGATATAGAATGATGCTGAGATGGGGAGTGTTGTCAATTTAAAATAGGGTGTGAAGGAAAAGCTTTACTGAGAAGATGTTGTTGAAGGAGGTGAAGAATAAATCCTAATGATATCTAATGGTATACCAAGAAGAGGGCATGGCTTTGGCAAAGCTATGAGGTAGGAGTTTGAGGCAACTTTGAAGAGGCCAGCATACGGAGTAGAGCATGCAAGGGAGAGAGAAGTCACAGGTGAGATCTTTGAAGTAATGGAGGGCCCAATTGTATAGAGCTGCATGAGATGAGACCTTACTAGAGGTTCTTAAGCAGAGCAGTGACACGATCAGATTTCTATGGCTATTATGCTAAAAAATACACTGCAGGAAAGCAAGAATGAGAACAAGGAGACCACTTAAGAGACTATTGCAATAATCCAGTTAAACCCTGATAACAACAATGGAGATAGCGAAAAGTGGCTTGTTTTCTTCTTCATAAGAATAACAGTAGCAGTAAAAATCATCTGTATGATAGTTAAGTTATTTTTGTTGTCATTTGTATTAAATTCCTCAGATTATACTTTTCCTCATCATACACCATGTATCAATAAATAAGATGTTTTTTTTTTAAGATTTTATTTATTTATTTGACAGACAGAGATCACAAGTAGGCAGAGAAGCAGGCAGAGAGACGGGGGGAAGCAGGCTCCCTGCTGAGCAGAGAACCCGATGTGGGGCTCGATCCCAGGACATGAAAGCAGAGGCTTTAACCCACTGAGCCACCCAGGCGCCCCAATAAGATAGTTTTTTAAATCCTTTATATCAGGTATTATTTTGTTCTTTCTTAATATTTTACAAATTTGATGTATTTAAAAATAAATGGCCGCACACGCACACAGGAGTTTGATTACACTGTCATCCACAAACAGTTAATCATATGCTGGTGCTCACTTTACACATAGGCCTTTTTGGCTGATCCACACACCTCTTGGAATCTATTGTTTGCAAACATTGCCTGAGGATCCATATCTTTCTCTGAGGATTAACTCTATAGAACACAGCTTGTCCCTCTTACCATGTGTACATGAGAATTAACTGCCTTAAAGCTATAGCCTTCTCTAAGACCTACTGGGAATGAGACAGCTTCTTCTGTTTCGATTTACAGGGAGAAACCTGACATTGCTGGTCATTCTTTAGAGACAATAGCTTTATCCTGATAATTAATTTTTTCTAGGGACAAACAATCAAGTACAGCCTTTCTTTAAAGGGCAAGATGAAAACAAAACAAAACAAAATAGAAAGCAGGGGGGAAAAGTCTGCAATCTTCAGTTGTGTATGGACTTTTGGCTTATCTAGTTGTTAACAATTGGCTTTGAGAGCTCATAATAACAGCCCCAAGAATTATAGGTTCGGTTTGTGCTTTTTATGTCCACAGAAGTGAATTTATCTTTATCAGATTGAGTTGAAAACCCTTAAGATCCAAGAAATTGATTCTCAAACCTACTAATTTACTATCTTCATTAACACATCTCCTTTCATAATGGATCTTTATTCCTTAGGTCCAAGATGGTAAAAGAGCTCGTTTTCAGTCCTGTTAACATTTTGGGTTTATTTTTCTATACTACACACAAATCTGTATTAGTTACCCTGTGGAACTGTGATTCTGAAGTATGAAAATACAGAAACCGAGTCCTAATAAATTCCTTCAGAATAGTACCAAATAGCAACAACTTTTAGCTGTCATTTTCTGCAATAGAATTTTGATTTATAAGATTACTGGAAGAGATCTTGACATTGTTGCTTGTTGTTTAAGTCACAAAGTAGGATCATCCTAATCTTTTGACTTTGTTTTTTTTTTTAAAGCTATTAGATTTTGCTTTGTTAAATTTTGCAGTGATTAAATGCACTTACTCATACATACTGTTCCCCTATTGAAAAATAAATAGAATTAAAGATAACATCTATAACAACACAGTTGCTGCGCTGAAAATATCCTAGTAGTATGACTGCTCTTAACAGCAGGATTGAAGAATGCACTGTGACTATGTTGTCAGTCCAGAAGACATGCCAGTCTCTCTTTAATAGCGTAAGTTTGACATCCTTTTATGTGTTTAAATTGCTTTAAAACCTATTTTTTTCTTGAAGTAGAAATTCCTGAATTTTCCTTTGTTATGTCAAGTAATCTAGGTTTCATTTCATCATGTGTGTTCTAGGTTTACTAATTCTAAGCTTCAGGAGATGTCCCTAATTCTAGGATTTGGTAAATCAGCTTTCCTCCTATTTAGAACCTTTATTATTCTCATTCTCCAGACTGAAGCATCCTAATCATTTCAAGTATGTCTCCACATTCACCAGCCCTGTTGACTTTACTGATATTTAGTGTTGTTTTTTCTTTTAAAGATTTTATTTTGAGAGAAGGGACAGAGAGAGCAAGCAGGAGCAAGGATGGGCAGAGGGAGAAGAAGCAGCAGATACCCACTGACCAGAGAGCCTCACACAGGGCTCCATCCCAGGACCCCGAGATCATGACCTGAGCTGAAGGCAGATACTTAACCAATTATGCCACCCAGGTGCCCCTACCATTGTAGTTTTAAGGTTTCAGGACTATAAGCATGAGTGTACCATTGTTTCATATAAGAAATTGTTTTGTGGATTCGTTCTCATATAGAATGCCTTTTCAATGGTTCCAGCATTTTATTTATTTTTATTTTTTTTAATTTATTTATTTGTCAGAGAGAGAGGGAGAGAGAGAGAACGAGCACAGGCAGACAGAGTGGCAGGCAGAGGCAGAGGGAGAAGCAGGCTCCCCGCCGAGGAAGGAGCCCGATGTGGGACTCAAGCCCAGGACGCTGGGATCATGACCTGAGCCGAAGGCAGCTCCTCAACCAACTGAGCCACCCAGGCGTCCCCAGCATTTTATTTTTAATTACAAGTTTGGCTGCTGCAACACAGAGCCAAACTCTTCAGGGAACACTTAGGAAGAAACGTACTCATTAACATATATTTTTTGGCTTCTAAAGGTTGAATCACCTTAGTTAGTTAATGTTTTTGTCAGTGCTGTTTCTGATACTCATTTTTTGTGTCTTCGGCCTGTAGATTCATTTCTGACAGAAGTTAACTTTGAATTTTTACATTTTTATTTTAACCAATTGAGGTGGTTTTTTTGTTTGTTTGTTATGAGAGAGAGAAAGAGAGTGCATGTGAGTATGCGAGAGGGGCAAAAGGAGACAGAGAGAGAATCTTAAGAGGACTCGAAGCTCAGCATAGAGCCTGTTGTGGGGCTTGATCTCATAACCCTGAGATCATGACCTGAAGTGAAATCAAGTGTCAGATGCTTAACAGAACGATCCACTGAGGGGCCCCACATTTGAGATAACTTTTTAGACAAGATGTTTAAAATAGCATTCTGGGGTACCTGGGTGCCTCAGTGGGTTAAGCGTCTGCCTTCAGTTCAGGTCATGATCTAAGAGGCCTAGAATCGAGTCCCATATCAGGATCCCTGCTCAGCCAGGGAGTCTACTTCTCCCTCTACCCTTCTCCTCTGCTTGTGATCTCTCTCTCTCTCTCTCTCTCTCTCTGACTCTCTCTCAAATAAATAAATAAATAAATAAATAAATAAAATCTTTTAAAAATAAATAAAATGGTATTCTAACTATATATCTGCTCAAACATAATATATATATATATATATATATATATATAAAGTAAAATGAATTTCCTTGATACCTCCCATTTTAGGAAAACTTTAGGAGGGAAAATTTCAGAGAATAGTGGCTTTTGTTGTTTTATAGAATGATTTGCCTTAATATATGGATATCTTTATTTCTACCCAAAAGATAAAGTTATTCCCAACTATTAACCAACCATTATTATCTTTAATTATGTTCAGTCACAATACCAATGAAGTGTTCATTTTATCCTCTATATCATTCATTTTTATTATACTGGCAATGCTGAATTTTGAGATACAAGTAGCTGCCCTTCTGTATTGTTGAGAATTGGGGGAATGAGGAAACACACACCAAAAATAGCTGTTATTCTTTCTCATGAAGAAGCCTCTGAATCATGCTCTAGAAAGAAAACATCTGAATATATTCAAATGGATTTTCTCTCTGTGATATAATTTATAGAAATTTTATAGGAATTGCTGTACTTAAAAAATGGTCGTAAAGGGTGCCTGGGTGGTACAGTCCATTAAGTGTCTGACTCCTGGTTTCAGCTCAGGTCATGATCTCAGGGTCATGAGATCAAGCACCATGTAGGGCTGTGTACTGAGTGGGGAATCTGCTTGAGACCCTATCTCCATCTCCTTTTGCTCTCCGCTCCCATCCCACACATGCACACTCTCTCAAATAAGTAGATCTTTTTAAAAAATAGTGGTGAGGTTATGGGCAGGAACATCAGTGTTTGGTTTTTTACAAACAAACTACATAGTGCTTTCAGTTCTGAATAGGCAGAGAAGATTTGATATATAACTCTACTTGACTCACAATGTGTACACTGCTCAATTTACAGGCAGCAAGTGGAATTTCAAGCTCAATTGTGTAGAAATGAAATGACCATTTAAATTTGAAGGCAGAGAACAGAAAGGAATAGAATTCCAAATTAGTGTATCCAGAACATATATATGCTTATGACTTTCACAAAGTCAGGAAGAGATGACTTCTTCTGGCATTTAAAATTATGAACACCTTTAGGGTCTTAACCACTCATTCTCATAGAAGATGAAAAAAACTCCATCCTTCCAGCTAGTTAGTGCATGAAAGAAAGCTGTATCATCAATTTATCCAAGAGCCAACATTTCACTAATAGCATCCTATTATCTCAAACTCTAGAATGACTTTGGATAGGCAGATTATATTCTCCATTTCTCTCAGAGAATATATGGACTAAAGTTTTATCCACTTACAGCTTTTATCTCTCTTCAAAAAACCATTTTCCAAACTGGATTGAGATAAAATTTTATGAGGAAAAGAATTCACAATTTCTAACTAAGGAATGATTTTGTGGACAGAAAAGCTCAGAATTCTGATTTTAAAAAGGGATTGAGTAGGGCGCCTGGGTGGCTCAGTGGGTTAAGCCTCTGTCTTTGGCTCAGGTCATGATCTCAGGGTCCTGGGATCAAGTCCCGCATCAGGCCGAAATAAATAAATAAATTCTTAAAAATAAATAAATAAATAAATAAATAAATAAATAAATAAAAAGGGATTGAGGAAAGAAGGTGATGCTATGGAAAGAATATTGATCTAGGAAATAGGAGACCCAACTTTTAATCCTGGTCCCGTTGTTAAGTAGCTGGGCGAATGTGAATGAATCATTTAATCACTTTTAGCTCAGTTGCCTCCTCCTGAAATAAAGGGATTAGGTAAGGTGATCTGATCTCCAATGTATGTAATTCTGTAAGGAAGGGATGGATATCTTTTGTCAAAATTCCATAGCTTTATTTAATGGGAAAAAGGACAAAAATGAGGTAGGTTATATGGGGATCTTAGATCTAATACTTATTAATGTGGAACTTCATCCATAAAGTCCTTGTCTTGTCCAGGAGTTTCCCCTATATTAGACAGTGGTGGAAGGATCAAAGCAGTTTGTATACATTTTATTCACTTAAGGCCTTTAGCAAATACAACAGCTTGAGTTGGCGTGACACAATGCTGGCTACCATGTCCTGTTTTGCTAGTCTGGAAATTCATAGCTAACTTAGGGATTTTATAAAGCATTTGCACTCCCCATTCTTTATCAATCACTGACAGACTCATTGTTTTATAATGTACTTCTCAGCAAGCTGTTTGCGACTCATCGCCTGCCTTGCTTTATAGTCTATAAATATTTAATTCTTTAATAAACTGCTTATGTGTAATATAAAATGACTGATGCTATTCTCTCTTCCCTCTTTTAATAGTACTACTATTTGCAAAACAATTCTTAGTTTTTTTTTCTAAGTAGCAGTATGTTTCATAAATGTTTGACTTTCCTTTTTCTAAGTAGCAATTTATTCTGGGAGGTTGGTAGAATGACAGGCAGAAAAACAGACCCTTGCTCCTGGGAGTCCAGTATAACTCTTCCTTGACCCTCACCTCTACCAAGCTGCAAACTGATGAGGTAAAGAAGATGGACTTTGGAATTGTAACTGAGAGCAATCACCTGTCTCTCTACAGACCAAGTGTGCAAAACAGCCTTTAGATCTGTAGGCTAAATGTGCGCTTACAGTGAGCAAATATGGTTCCCTCTTTGCTTTGACATTTTTTGTCTAGGGGAATCATAAAAGATAGGGATAATATAGAAACACCTTACTGTTCTTGTCTTCTTTATAACTGTGTACTTTATTTTTGAATGTTGGCTGATTTGCTTTCTGTGCCATGAAGTGATTTTCAATATTTAATGACTCATTTTTTAAATCTGATAAGTCAGACATTTATTGAGTACTTATTGTGTGCCCAGTACAGCTGTTAGAATGTTTTCAAGCAAGCTACTATTATTCTTCCTTGATATTTCAATATAATTTATGAACCCTTAAAAATTGTGAACTCCTTTGGGGGAGGCAAAGAGGATGAATTAGGGAATGCCTAAACAAATAATGTTTCTTCAGTGCCTACCAATAATCAGATACATGCATTATCCTGTGGCACTAACTCAGTTCTGCATTTCTTTCACACACTCCCTTCACTTAGTATACATTCTGAATTTTCTACTAGAACCTTGTATATTTAATCTGGAAAAAGCATGAAGAGAATGGGAGTAGAACATTTGCTTACAAGTTAAAAAGGAGTCTTGTTTATATGCTACTTCCATCATGTATTAGCTATTATTCTAGACTTTTCAACTGGTATTTCATAGCTATAATATGAGCATAATAAAAATATATAATTTATATAAACACCTATATAATGGACCTTCAAATAAAGTTAATTCTCTGTCTAAACATTCTAAAGAAAACCAGCAAGACAAAATCAGAACAAGTGTTGTTAATACAAAGATGGCATTGATTTTATACAAATAGGACATATAATTTCAGTTATTTATATAATAATGATGATAGGTTACTTCAAGCAATAAATATTTTAAATTGAGGCTCCCTGTTTAATTGACAACATATATTTATGAGAAGACTCATTAGGGTCTTTTACTGTGGAATATTTTTTATGCAAAATTGTGTAGGCCAAGCTTTTATCCTCATTCTCATATCCATATGATAAATCTAAGTGGGAAAATTTACTTATACAAGTCAAATTATTCCAGCTTCATGTTCCATGCATCCTGCCGCATTTTATATACTATTCCTTATTTTGCAAATATTACTGCATTTTCTTCTTTCATTCAACATTGACATCACACATGTGCTTCAATTTTACTCTTCCTAAGATAAAATTACCTGTGATGCCACCAATATAACTTTCTATCCTATTGAAACATCATAAATTCAAACCTGTGTAGGTGTCATATCACATTCTTTAATGAGTTCCATTCTGTGGTTGTAGTACCTAATTTGCTTCTGAAACTGATTTTTACTTCTAACTCTCTTTCTGACTTGATTTATATTTGACCAGTCATTGTCTCATATCTAATTATTTTCTTTGCATATTCAGTTTTATTGAAATGTTATAAAGGTCAATGAGAAAGAATAGATAATGTTAGTAGTAATAGTAACTATTATTTTTTTTAATCTTTTTTTTTTAATTTATTTATTTGTCAGGGAGAGAGAGAGAGAGCGAGCACCGGCAGACAGAGTGGCAGGCAGAGGCAGAGGGAGAAGCAGGCTCCCCGCCAAGCAAGGAGCCCGAGGTGGGACTCGATCCCAGGACGCTGGGATCATGACCTGAGCCGAAGGCAGCCACTTAACCAACTGAGCCACCCAGGCATCCCAGTAACTATTATTATTATTAATGATTGAGCTCCTACTGTATACCAGGTATTGCTTTAGGATATATAAATTTTTTCCCTTAATCTTACTCAGGTTAAAATTTCAAGTTCACAGATGAGGAAAATAAGGCATATGTAAGTTAAGTAACTTGCTCAAGGACACATAGCTAGTAAGTAAATAAAACTAGGATTCTAACATCGGTCTCAATGACACTAAAGCCTGTAGTTGACCATACTGCCTTTTGAGAAGCTCAGCAAAACAAGTGCTGTTATTATATTGTAAAGTGATAGGCATAGTTTCTTTTTTCATTTAAAAGTATCATTATTCAGGGACGCCTGGGTGGCTCAGTTGGTTGGACGACTGCCTTCGGCTCAGGTCATGATCCCGGAGACCTGGGATCGAGTCCCGCATCGGGCTCCCAGCTCCACGGGGAGTCTGCTTCTCCCTCTGACCTTCTCCTCGCTCATGCTCTCTCACTGCCTCTCTCTCAAATAAATAAATAAAATCTTTTTTTAAAAAAAAAAGTGTCATTATTCATAGAATAAAATTTAATGTCAGTTTGTATTCTTGTGATGCCTTTCTTTTAAAAGAAATAGTGTGTATGGAAGGAAGTTCTTTGTACATTGTAAAGTCCTAGATAAATATAAGGTAAATTATAATAGTAGTAATGAACTTGAACCACCTTTATATACCCTTGTCAATAATTATGGACTTTTATCCCAAATATGGGTATATTTTACTCTGTGTAACAAATGTTTTTCTGAAATATTATATTTTTAAAAATTTTAAAAACGTAATACTATTTTAAATGTATAAAAGAGTTTATTATTTCTGGGTGAAGTCCATAAAAAAGTGAAGAATTAGTTTGTAATGTGACTAATTCCCTAATTATCTGCTTTGAATCTTAAATTTTTTTAGCATTAAAATTTTTAAGGTTGTCCTAAATAACGTTGATTGACACCTGGAATCTCTAGCTGCTAACATATTTTTGAGGTCAGAAACCATCATAATTAGAGCTACACATTACAGAATTCCTATCTTTATGTTAATCCATAGCCTGAACTATTATCCCTACACATTAATGTCCACTAAAATATTGACCTATTTCATTAGGAAATAGGAAACCTGACCTATATCATTAGGAAAAAATTAAATCCCTGTCTATATTTCATTAGGAAAAAATTAAGTCCCTGTCAATAAATCAGTTCAAACATTCCAGGTATGCTGTGAACATGCATGATATTTTGATTTGAAAGGTATTATGAGAGGCCACATTTCAATACAGAAAATAGATTTCTCTATTACCTCTCATTCATTTTTCAGAAAACATAACATCTAATTCCATTAAAACAGTATATTTTTTATTTTTTTCTAAAAACCTAATAAAAATGTTTTAATCTTCTTTGGTAATTAATTCTCAAGGTAAGACATACATCACTTCATAAGACTAAATTCCCTATACTACATTCATTAATTATATATTTTAACCTTCTGAAAAACACTATTTCTTCTTCATGCAAAGTTATGAAAGATATGTATTATCTATGTACGTATTTCCACACCTAAAGAAGCACATACAGGCTTTGTGATAATGAGTTAAAAGTCATGTTGTTAATCCCTAAATTGGCCAATTGGTTGTAATGTCTTTTGATCACAAACTACATTCCTAACTTTAGACATAATATTCATTAATTACTATTATGTCAATAAGGGGCAAAATTTGAGTGGAAACATGATAGAGAGCATCTGGTTAAGCATAAAAATAAGTATCAGAAGTAACATAAAAATAGGTATTGTTTGGAGTAGATATTCTACAATTTTCTTGACTAAGTCAAGATTATGTATCTAGCAATCCTGATTCAGATCCTGAAAAAAGTATAAGCTCATGATATAATGATCATATAGAGTCAACTATTCAAATGCATGCTCAAAGTCTCATTATACTGAAAGTAGAATTTCTGATAGATTCATGGTTTACCTTGCTAATAATCTGTATCCTCAGTAGATGAAAGAAATGATTGGGAGACTAATTATATGAACCTAATTTTGATCAAGAGGTGAGAACTTCTCAGAGACATAGAAAAAAGTTAGAACCCTGGAAAAAAATAGTCCTTTAATCTTAGAGCTTAAAATATCCAGGAATGATGGATATTGGACATAAACAGACATATACTCTACAGCTACCTATCCAGTAAGTTGATCCCTTTAATTAAAACTAAATAAAATTAAAGATTCCGTTTTTCAGTTGTACTAGCTAGAGGCTACCCACTCACATTTCCATCATTGCAGTATGTTCTTTTGGACATTGTTTTCCTGGACTTCAGAAAGACAGATTTTTAAATATTCAGATTAAGGATAAATATAACTTTAAGGACATCATCTCTAGAAAGGTAGCTCAAGAAAAATAGGAGGACCTCAAAAACAACACTAAAATTGCACCTACACATATCACATTGTAATGTAATTGACTTATTGCTATATTGTATACCAGTCTTTAAGGAGGAATATGTCTTTCTGTTTCACTGAGTCTGAGGAATAGTAAGTACATTTATAGGAACTTAGTAATTGATGAATAAAATAAAAAATTGCCAGGGAAAAGGCAAGGGGATAAGGTAAAGAAGAACAATGTGATTTCTAAGCATCTATTTGGTTACTTTTAGATAATAAATGAATATAAAAGCTTTAAGGAGGAACATATAAGAGAGAATTTGGGAGCTGTTTTGGGGGAAAAGTAAAAGAGACTTGCTACAGAATTTTGATGTTCTGTTTAGAAATTACTAAAAGAATAGGAGGGACTGAGGAAGAGAGAGAATGAATTATTCTTCAGTTTTTTCTGTCAAAAGAATGAACTTCAGATAAAAAAGGAGAAGAATAAGATTTGTTATAGCCCAAGATCAGGTAGAAAGATTAAAAGAGAACAACTAATTGTTGGAATTCAAGTCTCCTATCCCAGATACATCACTTTCAAAGGTACTGTGATATTTTACAGTGAGCTTGTGGAACTACATCTGTCATTGCCCTGCAGAATTACACATTTTTAAGAAAATAAAGGAAATTGGGTGATGTGCCAAAAGCCTGAACAAGAGAAAAAAAATCATTCCCTATTTTCAGAAATTTTGTGTTAATTGTGAAGTCAGTTATTTAAAAGTTATTTTGGGGGGCACCTGGGTGGCTCAGTGGGTTGAGGCCTCTGCCTTCGGCTCGGGTCATGATCCTGGGGTCCTGGGATCGAGCCCCGCGTTGGGCTCTCTGCTTGGTGGGGAGCCTGCCTTCCTCTCTCTCTGCTTGCCTCTCTGCCTACTTGTGATCTCTGTCTGTCAAATAAATAAATAATATCTTTAAAAATAAATAAGAGTTACTTTTTGCATATATTTGGAAAAGGGAATTTTGATCACTAGGAATAAACATAGATTCACAAAAAACAAATATCCTCCCTTCCTTTTTTGATGGCATTATTTTAAAAGAATTCCATAATCAGAATATATCGCAAATTTTCAATTTTCCTTGTTTAAGACAAGATGCTAAGAAGCAGATCAGACAGTGGTAGGAAGACAAAAACTGGAGTTCAAGAGCTGTCGAGGACATGGGACTTAGGAGATGAAGTGAACCAGATGTAATCTGAGCTTAACAAAGACTACAGTATAGCTTTAAATCTAGTTACTCACTGACTGGATTGAGGTGATCTTCCCTTGTTCTGCCTTTCTGCCTTGAATGTCAGAGGACATTTTCATCAGAGGAAGGTATTATCATCCAGAGCCTGTAAAATTTTCACACACAATATCTGGTATCAATTTAATACTTTCCAGGAATATCAAGAATCAGAACCAAAAGTGGGGGTGGGGAGCAGATAATAGTAGAAACAGACTCACAGAAAGCCAGATATTGGAGTTATCAGAAATAACTATCTCCATAATGATAATATTTTAGAGAGAAAAAAGAACTGCAACTCACAAAAAAAAATTCTAGAACTGAGAAAACACAATAACTGAAATTAAAGCACCAATAAGTAGGTTTAACACCAGATAGAAAACAGATAAAGAGAGGATTGTTTTATGATAGATCCGTAAAAAATATTCAAGCCAAAGCATAAAGAGATAATGGAAAATAAAGAGTATAAAATACATATGAAACATATTGAAAATGTCTAACATATGTGTAATTGGAATCCTACAAGGAAAAGAGAGACTGTAGTAAAAGGAATATTTAAACTAGAATCAACAGTTTCCAAAAGGGAGAAAATATATCAAGCCACAGATAGCCCAATCACAATAAACACAAAAAAAGCACACCAAAGTACATCAGTAAAAATGCTGAAAATAAAAGATGAGGAGAAAACCTTAAATGAAGGTAAAAAAAGACTTCCTACTTCATAGAAGCAGCAATAAGACTGACAGTTGACTTCTTTTTAGAAGTGATGGAGATCCAAAGCTAATGGAATTCCATCTTTAAAATACTGAAAGAAAACCTAGAATTCTATACTCAGTTAAAATATTCTTCAAAACTGAAGATGAATTAACTTTATAGATAAACAAGAACAGAGAGAACTGATGAGCAGCAGACCTGCCCCAAAAAACCAAAGGGAGTTCTTTACATAGAAGGAAAGGAATGTGGAAATGGAGGAGTGAACAAAGAGCAATGCACAAAGTATATCTATTGTTAAGTCTGAATGAATTTTGACTGCACAATAAAAAAAATTATATTTTGTGAGATTTAAAATACATGAACAATTAAAATTCATGTTAACAATAAGCATAAATGAAAGGGAGGGTAAAAAATGATACTAAAGTTCTAATATTGTCTGAGAAGTGATAAAAGCACTAATTTATAATAAGTAGATATAGTAATATAAATAAAAAAATAAATGTAATAGTAAGTTCACAGATGCATGTTGTAATGTTTAGGGTAACAATAGCAAAATAATGTATTACTAATAAGCTAAAAGAGAAATGGAATAAGAAAAAATGTTTTCATTAATCTTAACACAAAAAAGAATGAAAGAATATAAATCAGGTAGAACAAATAAGAAAAATAATAAGCTGTTACGTATATAATTTAAAATATATCCATAATTACATTAAATGTAAATGGACTCAATTCTGTTAAAAGACAAAATTGTTAGATTGGATAAAAGATAATATCATAACACATAGAGAAGATGAATCACTATGTTGTACACCTGAAACTAACATAACATTGTATGTGAACTATACTGAAAAAAATTTTTTAAGAGAATGTTAAAAAAGAAAAAGGGATAAAATCCAACTAAGAAAAAAAAAATGAAAAAGTTGAAGATATCAAGCTACAACTAGTTGTAACAAGATACAACTAGAATAGCTATATGGACATTAGACTAAGTAGATTTTAAGGCAAGAGATAAAGATATATATGGTATAATTATTAAAGGATCAGTTAAACAAAATTCCATCATTCTTAATTTGTTTGCATCTAATAACATAGTCAGAAAATATATGAAGCAAAAACTGACAAAACTAAAAAAATATGTACACAAATTCCCATCTTGGTATAAGATGTTAGCACATCTTTGTTATAGTAACCAATAAAACAATTATACAAAGAGACAAAAAAATCAGTAAGAATATAGGTGAACGAAACAACAGAATTACTCAATATAACTAAGTTATATGAAGAACACTGCATCTAACAATGGCAGGATCCATTTTACTCAAGTAGACATTTATGAAAATTGACCATAAAACAAGTCTGAAAAACAGTCAAAAGGCTTAAATCATTCAAATAGACTCTGATGACAGAGATCTGGAAAGCAAGAACAAGAAACTAAAAATCAATAACAATAAGAAACTATGAATTTTGTGAATGCTCAAAGGTGTAAAACTTAAACCCTACACTTCTGAATAACCTATAGGCCAAAGAGGAAATTATGAGGTAAATTGGGAAATATTTTGAACCAAGTGATGATGAAAACATGACATATGAAAACTTGGGAATTATATCTAAAGCTATACTTTGAGGGTAAAGAAGAGCCTTTAAACAAATATTTTAAAAAGAAAAATAAACTGAAAATCAATCATATAAATACCCTCTTAGGAAATTAGAAATAGAATAGAATGGAAACCCAAGAAAGTAGAAGGAAGAGGGTAAGAATAGAAGATAATAGAAATCAACTGTATAACAGAGGAAATCAACAGCAGAATATCTTCTCAAATGCATATGAAATTTCAAAAAGGTAGACTATATATCATGCCATAAAACAAGTCTTGAGTTTATACAGAATATATTCCCTGAATACAGTAGTGTTAAGTTAGAAATCCATAGTAATAAGATGCCTAGAAAATAAGCAAATACTTTGAAATAAGCAACATACTCCTAAATAACATATATGTGCCAGATTAGAAATTGCAAGAGAAACTGTGTTTTAAATATCTAATAAGTGATAATGAATTCACATCCTGTGAAATTATGTGGGATGCAACTAAAGCAATTCTTAGAGGAAGGCATGTAGCTCTATACATCTGTATTAGAAAAGAAGAAAGGTGTAAAATTAATTAAGATTTGATGTTGTAAATCTAGAAAAAGAGAAGCAAATTAAACCCAAAGTAAATACAAGAAAGGAAATCATAAAATTAACATTAGAAATCAAAGGAAATTCAACAGACAGAAGTTGATTCCTTGAAAAGATTAATAAAATTGATTTTTAAGAGACTGACCCCCAAAAAAGAAAAAATAGAAATCACTCATATCACAAATGAAAGAGGGACATTACTAAAGTTTTGACAGGCAAAAAAGGTAGGATAATAACAGGATATTATGAACAACTTTGTTTCAATCAATCTGATAACTAAGATGAGATGGATAAATTCCTTGAAAAACAAAGGTTGCAAACATTGACACAAGAAACTGAAAATCTGAAGTTCTAGATCATTTTCTTAAAAATCAAATTTATGATTGGAAAATTACCCATAATTTATAGGCCCAGTAGCTTCACTGGTATATTCTATCCAACATTTAAGGACAAAATAATAACAATCTTACACAAACTTTTTCAGCATATAGAGGAGGAGGACACTTTCCAACTTATTTCATAAAGTCAACAAGACCCTGATAACAATACCAAACAAAGTTATTTCAAGAAAAGAAAATTATAGATCAATAGCTCTCATGAACATGGATTCAAAAATCATTAACAAAAAATACTAACAGGCCAAATATGCAATATATTCATATACACATACTTATCACATATATATATGATTGATAGATCAATTGATCATGACCGAGTAGCTTTTGTCCCAGGATTGCAAGGTTGGTTTAACATGAAAATCAGTCATGGAAATTTACCATGGTAGCAACAAGCTGTTGTTTCAATAGAGGCAGAAAAGGCATTTGACAAAATTTAACAACCATCATGATTTTTAAAAATTCTTGGCAATGTAGCAAAAAGGAAACCTCTTCCACTTGATAAAGGCAATTTTCTTAATGATGAAAAACTGAACTTTTTCTCCCATAAGCTAAGAAACAAGACAATGATATCCCCTAAGATTGGAAGCAAAGCAAGAACATTCATTCTCACCACACACCACTTCTATTCAACATGGTACTAGAAGTCCTCACAAATAAAATAAGACAAGTTAAAGACAACAATTAATGGACATTATTATTGCAAATGAAGAGGTTAAGTAATCTACTCACGGTGAAATTACTGCATTTGTAAAAAATGCTGTTTTTTAAAAACTATCGTTTGTGTACAAAAAAGGGCAAAGAAAATATATTAATGTCTCATTAATATCTGGGTATAACATCATGTCTGGAAGGATAAACAAGAGACCAATAAAAGTGATTACCAGTTTGGAGGTGAGGTTAAAAACTCATGGCTTGAAAAGGGACTAAAGAGAGACTTTTTGCTTTCTACATTATTTAAATTATTATTTTAAAGTAGTTAACATTTTACCTCTTCAAAAATATTTTTTTGAAAAAAAAGTACTTAAAGTTGGCATTGCCCTGTCATGTGGTAAATAATGTGATAAATAATGAGCATCCCTTAGTTACCGTGATCCACACCAACCGTGCTAGAACTCTTATCGGACTGTGGATTCCATGCAGCATGCTCATCATTTCAGAATTACACATCCATTTTTAAAGAAAAGTTTTCAAGTGTCTTTTATGAACTGCATTAATATAAGCTATAGTTTGACTTTTGGTTATTGATCATTCACTGTCTATCCACCACGGAAACCTATTTACTGCTTTCTCCTTAAACCTTTTCCATGAATCGCTCCTTAGTAAAGATTGAATGTTATTTCCCTCTCCCTCTTTCTCTCAAATACTAACCAATACACTGAAGTAGCAATAATATAGCAACAATAAAATATAACATTATTTAGTGTCTATGAGCAAATACTATGTTAAATTCTTTACATGCATTGTTTCAATATTGAACAGCCATAATTCTGTCAACAAAGATGGAAAAAATAAGAGGTTAAAGGCCTGATTCCGATTCAGATTAAATAGCCATTCTCCACATAATCATTAAGTCATTGTACTCTATAGTTTGGTACAGTTTATCAGTTGAGAATCATATAGCAGTTGAGAAGTGTGTCTTTGTGTGCACATGTGCATGCATGTATGTTACAAGGGAAACTCATAAATGGAAATATTGGAGATTAATGGGTGAAGAGCAGCAGAATTTAGAACAGGCTTACATACTCATATATAAATAAAGACCAGTTCCAGGTTAACATTTTGCATTCAATAGAAACTTGTACATGTACATAGGCCAAAGCAAAACTGTTTTTGTCTTTAGGTAATTTAAATGGAAGTATAGAATTGTTTCAACCTAAATTATTAAAATAATTTGAATTATGTACACCTGACCAAGGAAGTAATGAATTCTCTCTCTCTCTCTCTCTTTTTCTGAGTGCTGCTTCTTGCTTCAGTTTTCCTTATTAATCTTTTAAGGCTGCTAGTAATATTCCAAATATTTTACCAGTTTTGAATCCACCCAATAGGCTCATTCACTATTTGTTCATCCCTGTTCATCGTAAACATGCAGTAATCCCCACTGGTAAGTTCAGCATTCTGAAAATGTTAGAAAAACCACAGTCAGCTTTACCCTGAGAATTAACCAGCAATGACATTATCAGGCCTGTTTAAGCATCCAGATGATTCCATCTGCCCTTTAGCAATGTATACTATGATAGCACCAAGAATTCCCTCTGTCACAAATACCTGGACCAGGAGGCACTCTACTGCATCCCCAAATTAGGAGTAGCTGTGCTTTTGGCTTCCGAGCTGTAGACAGCTTGGTGGGGGACAGGCACCAAGTTGCCGCTGCTTTCCTCAGCCTCAGACCTAGAAGGGCCTGTTTCGGTGCTCATCTTGGTAAACCCTGGTAGCTCCCTGCAACAGGAGCCCCATCTGAGACTAATGAAGTAAAGATGGTTTCTGAAAACCTCCCGTACTACAAAACATTATGCTGTGGCTCTGAACATACTCCTCTTCATATATTCTCTCTTCTCCTCTCCCTTCCACATCCGTGCCCTTGTTTAGTTCCAGTTTCCATTAGAAATGCTATTTGGGCAGCAAATTTCACAGATTGGATCCATCTCGATGCTGCCATGCAAAGAAAACACATCTGTCTGACTCTTCATTTAAAATAAGGAAAAAATTGAAATAGCAAAATGCTGTAGTCGCTCAGAGCTATTTTCTAATGAACCAGTTTGTCCCATGAGCTGTACTGAGGAGCTTCTTCTCCTCTTCGGTGAGAACTCTTTATGCATATTAATATTATGCATGTTTTCCATGTGACTCCTTCTGACTTGCCCTCACCCCATCCTTTGAATTCATTTAAATAAAAATAATTTATGTGGACATTCCTTCAGTCAGGATTTTCTCTCCCTTTTTCTTAAAGACATTCATAATATTTCGTTGATGCTTTGCATCCAAACCAAGTCGTTATGCTTTTGCATATCATTAGAGCTTTATAAAGAACAACAGCGACATCTGCATGTGCCACAGCGCCAAGGAGATAGGAAAAATACCGAAAACAAACCTATATTGGCTTGGAGGCTGTCTGGCTCTCTGTCTCCCCAGCAGCCCCTGCCACCACCATGGATAGGAGTAATTGTACAGTGTAATCACATCATGCCTCATCTGAATATTCATAACAGAGACAAAGCTTTGGAGGATAAGGGAGGAGTGGGGATAATTTAAATATAAAACAGCATCTCATTTCCAAATCAAGTTGTGCCAGTTAGACTGTGTGCACCAGGATTCAATATTAAACCAACATTCTTTTACAGTTTGGAAATTGGAAGTGGAGAAGATGGAAGAGAGAAGAGACTTGATAAAGAAGAGATGACATTATATTCTCATTCTTGATCAAGGAAAAACAAAACAAGACAACAACAACAACAACAGCGACAGAATAAAAATACTTAAAGTGATATTTGAAGAGTCACCAACAGTGGCTAACCAGCTGCTGTTTTACCAGGAATGAAATAGCCTATTGAGGGAGATTTAAAAGCTCCCAATTAATATGTTGTGCATGTATTAGATCTACAAAGAACTCACTGTATTCCTCTTTCCCCACAAATCCCCCCAATACACACATATTCCCTAACCACTACCTTTCTTTCCTGTCGGATGCAGGAGAAAAAGATCAGAGCTACAAAATAATTGACTAATCGCTTCGAAAATGACAACATCCCCCTTAAAAGAAAGGACAAAAACAAACACATACAAAAAGGTGACTGTTCATTAATGAAGGGATAAATTACCGATGGCTTCTTCATTCTCTTTAGTTCATTACCCCCCAAAAGAAACAATATAATCCACGTGTTAATATTTCTTGTCTTCATTTTCTTTTGTTTTAATATGATGCTCTTTATTATTTTTTTAACTGTTGATATTTGTAGAAGCCTCTGCCACTGCATTCCCCAAAGAGCTACTAGTCTCAACCCACTGGAGTTTATATTCCTTTAATTGTCTAGTGCAGGAACATTTCTGCTGTTTTTAAAAATATACCGCTCTGCAGGAATTAGAAGAATCCAAGGTTGTATCCAACTTCAAAGGTTTCCAAGTCATAATGATTTTAGCAAAAGTAGAAGACAGATCATGGAACAAGTCCCTGTTTGAAGATAAGCATCATAGGGACCTTTTTTTCTTTCCTCTCTCCCCAACTTTGTACTTCTCCTGGCTCTGAATGCCCCTCGCTAACACGGTTTAATGATATGCAAATGAAATATGCATAAAACCATTCTACTGTATGATGATTAAACACTGGAGACATTAACAGCGGAGGCTTCACTCTTTGTAATAATCCTTCCCGACCATCCACTTTGATTGCGGAGTTATGGAAACCCATAGCAGTTGGCAGAGAGAGTGAAAGAGCAAGAAGGAAGGAAAGATGCAGGGACACATCACCCATCTCGCTGTTTCTCCCACTCCAGGAGAGGTTCCCCCCCTTTGTACTGCATTCCTATTGCTGTCTTTTGTAATCCATCCATGCAGTCGCACCAGAGCGATTAACGGAAAAAAACCTCTTTTCTCTTAATGTTTCAAAGCTCATTAGCCAAACGATTATTCCTCATTAACAGCGAAAGCTCATTCATTAAAAGGAAGAATATGCCCAAAAGATGCCAGCGCGGTTAATCCTGAGTCCTGTACTGGGCTGTAAATCCCATACTACTTGTATATTCCATGCGAAAGGGACACGCGCCAATCCACATTAAAAAAAAAAAAAAAGAAAGAAAGAAAGAAAAAGAAAACAGTTTGTGTGTTTTGTAAAATCCACAAGAGCAGCAATTAATATTCCCATAGAATGACTTTATTTTTATTATTATTTTTTTTTTTTTTTTGTCTCTCCCCTTTGTTTCCAGCGCCTGCCCCTGGCTCAGTGCCTGGTGCCAACAGAACACCTTTCAGGATCCACAGCAACGCAGACAACGTAAGTACCAGCCGTTTCCTGAAACCCTTTTTCAGATTTTTTTTTTAAAACGACCACCTAAAACACAGAAATAAGCCTCTTCCCCCTTCTTTCCCCTTCTTCTCCCCTGCGTTTATGCCACCAGGGTTTCCTAAGTAGCACCTTCCAAATCCCTCTGCCTTCAAGTTTGTGCATGTCTGTGTGGCATCCCTCCTCCTCCTTCACTCCCATAGTGGATCTTGTAAAAGGGCTTCAGATCGTCCCCATTCATCTCCCTGGTGATAGCAGTGAATGTAGATAAATCTCTGACTGCCTGCTTGCTGCTGGAGTATGATTTTTATTTTGTCTTCTGTGTATACCTGAGTCAAAAAGTGGGATTGTATGCACACACATACATGCACTTACACACATTTCCCTTTCTCTCCTTCTCTGTCCTCCTCTCCTTTTCCTCACACATGCATACATCCCACATTATGTGTATATATGCATAAACATATACACCTATATACATACCCATACCTATAACACAAAAATAGACACATATCTAAATGTTTCATTTGTCTGAAAATAATGTGTATTTATATACACATACAGTCTTACAAATGTGTCTAAATGCAATCGATAGGTGCCTATCTTTTAATTTATACCCTTCTATGTCTCCATTTAAAATTCCCTCTCTTCTCCCAGCAGAAGTTGTGTGCAATTGCAATCCAAGGTTGTATAAGCAGTATTCTTTCCTTAAGATTTCTATTTGTAGACCTTTATGCTCCCTTCTCAGCCTTCTTCGGAGCTGTAGAATTGGCATCTTTCCCTGAGGTTTTCCAAATGGCAAGTGGCACCGGCTGTGGCATGTATTCATGCCGCTTCCTATGGCATTTCTCTTCCGATGTCTGCTTTTGCTCTTTGTTTGTTGTTGACTAGGCTGAATGGTGGTTTGTGTTTTTTTTTTAAAGTTAATTATAAACGAAGTTGAATAGCAAACAAACCAACAGCTTGCCCAAAAAAAAAAAAAAAAAAAAAAAAGCCCCACACAAGCGCCTTCTGCTGCAACAGATGCCCAGATCACCCCTGGCATGGGCAAATGGGCACACGATTTTGGTGGTAGTTAATTTTTTCAGTTTGTTGCTGTATTTGTTGTTTGTTTTCCTTGTTTCCTTTGATTTTTCAAGGAGTCCAAGATCCCGGCCTCTGCTTAGAACGGAACAGTGTCATGGCGGAGACGACGGCCTTTGTCTTGCTGGGTGTGAAAGCATCCGCTGTGCTTGCTCCACTGCGGCAGAATCAAGTTTAAAGGAAGAAAGTGATTAAAGTCAGCTTTGTGCCTCTTTGGTGTGGAAGACCCCCAAACCCCAAGTAGCCGAGTCTCTGGGTCCGAGGAAGGGCTCATAGTTGGAGCAGCCTAGGCTGTAATCCTGGCACTTGCGCCTTCGGTTGCTGCTTTCTGTTCGCTCCTGGGGGTCTGGATAATCTCCCTTGGCTTTACCGCACTGTCTGGCCCGCACACAGGGCCCTCGTATCATATACCCGCTGCTGCTATCGCACGAAACTGTGGCGTTGCCCCTGAATGGATGGCACTGTGCCAACTCTTCTGCCATCCGCCCTTGCAGCTTTTTTCTTTCCTCCCTCCCTCCCCTTCTCCTCCTCCTCCCGTCGACTTGACGTTAATTAACACACGGGTTAATTGATTTTAAAAGCCGAAGAATTACAGTTAACTTTTCCCACAGGGTACAGACGCCATCCGCTTGGCACACTCTGCCTTCCGCACTGGTGCAGGGGGGCAGGGAAAGCCCGCAGCAAAACTGGCAACTGCTGAGGGAACGTTGCCTGCTTATTGGAGTAGAGCCGATAGAAGTCGACGTGATACTGCCTCGTCCGTACGGTATATATAGCCATTCTATATTTTGTTAAATAATCAAAGCACACCCTGTCTCTCTTCTCCCTTCGTCTTTCAAAATAGGGAAACCCTTCAGACGTTCTTATGGGGGGAAAAATCCCTCCCCTAGCCCATTTATCTCATCCATAATATGCTCTTTTCCAATAATAAGAAAATACCTGAAGACTTTTTTCTTTCAAGGAGGAAGGCGACCGCTTCCCTAAATATCACACCTAAAGATTTTTTTTTTTTTTTTTTTTTTTTTTTTAAGGAAAAAGTTCCGTGAAGTTTCTTTCTCTGTATCTCGGTGTTTTAATTTGTCCCATTTCTCTTGACTCACATGGGTTATTTATAATGGATTTCACTAAGAAAGTAGGTACATTTTAATTAAAAACAAAATTCATGTGAAAGTTCTTTTGGTTTGTTTGTATGTTTGTAGAATTTTGCTTTCTGTCCTTATCTCTCCCCCTGTAGAAAATGAAAGCAATTGATACTATAGTTGGGAAGGAGACAGGCAAAGCTGGAAACTTGATGCTTTCACCTTTTCATGCTTTCATTTTATTTCATTTTGTTTTTTTTTAAAGCATGCAGCAACTGAAGCGACAAGAGGAATCCATTATGCAAATCGTGTCACTTTGCATAATGTCTCATGACTGGAATATGCAAATGAGCTGTATAATTTATGAGTGCCAGTGTCTGTCTAAAAGTGTTTCACATAATTTACAAAGTGAGTCTGAAAGACATGGTTCGGAAGGCAGTTCTTCCAACCCCACTGCCAAGGAATCTCTGTGTATTTTCCTGCAAGTGCTCCCTGGTAATAGTGTCAAGTGTTGTTTTAAAAGAAATTAAGGTTCCAAATATTCATGAAAGACAAAGATTTTCCTCTCACTCTCTTCACCCATATTCTTTGCCTAAAAATTTACAAAATTAATAGACCCTAAAGCATTAATTTTTGGATTCAATTTGGGAAAAAAAAGTTGGTTGAGCCAAATTTGGTATTGTATATGGATTTTCCTTCCTAAAGCAAGGAATGTCTTAGGGAAACAGATACCTTATCCATTTGTCTGGATATTTGAATGCAATAAAATGGACTTCTCATTTTGGTTGGTTTTGTGTGTGTCCTGCTATGTGCAACATTTTATAAATTATGTTCTCTTGGATGTATTAGACATATAATATGGAAGTCAGGTGCATTTAAAATTCTTCTGAAGGTATAATTCTCCTTTCATAGATGTCTTCAAAAGAGAAATGCTATTCATTAAAAACCAGGTTTAAGTTCATTAAGTCAGCTTAGTTGGCTGCTTCATGTCTCATTTTGGTAACTTTATTGAGTTGATGATTTTGAACCTTTTGAGAAGTCATAACATCTTTGATAATCTGCCCTAATCTACTCTTATATTTTTCATTTTAATCATAAGTTCTGTGAAAGAGACATATAGAGTGCCATGAAAATGTGTACCAGGAGGAACTGATCTTTGGAGAATATGTCAGAAAAGACTTCCTGAAGAAAGTGAATTCAAAGTGAATGCTGAAAGTTGAAAAGAAATCAGACAAAAAGGGGGAGAAAATACTTTCCATGTAGAGAGTATATTCAGTAAATCCTAAGACAACAAGAGATTTGGCTGCTTGGAAGAACTAAAAACCAGTGTGGCTAGGGACAATGGGTCATTGGATCATACTGGGAACAGAAGAAGGTAAGCATGTGAAGAGATAACTTATACATTATCTGCATTTATGTGCTGGTACATGGTCTCTTATATCATTATTAATTGTATATACATGTACTTTGTTTACTATGTATGATCATAATACCTTTTTATAAAATAATTTTTTTATTTTTCAGATACATGCAATGAACCATCAGATTTCTGAATCCAACATTATGTGACCTATTCCTTCTCTTTGTGAACTTTTATTTCCAAAAAGTTAATAGCCATTTAGGAAAATGAAAATAAGAGGAACATTCCACCTACCAAGAGCAAAATAGGTTCTTTTCAAGTATACTTGGAACATTCACAAAAACATATCACTTTCTGGCCTTAAAAAAAATAAAAAATATTGAAGTCAGACAAAATATATTATCTGACCAACAAACTGAACTTGAAATCAGTAAGAAAAAGTAGGAAAAAATCCCAATTTTTTGGAAATTAAGCAGATTTCTAAATAACACATAGCTCAAAGAAGCAGTCACAGGTAAATTAGAAAATATTTTGAATTGAATGACAATGAAAATGCACTACAAAATTTGTAAGATACAGCTAAAGAAGTACCTACAGAGAAATCAGATTTAATGCCATATTTTAGAAACCAAAAGTTTTGGATCAATAATCTGTTTTAAGAAAACAAACTCAAAACAAGAAGTAAGGAAATAATAAAGATAAAAGCATAAACCAATGAAATTTAAGATAGTGGGGAAAATCAACATGCCTAAAATTTGGTTCTTTGAAAAACAAAAATTGATAAGCCTCTAGTCAGACTGAACAAGAAAAAAAGTGAGAAGACACAAATTATCACAACCAAGAATGAAAGAAGGGACATTACTAAAAATCTGAGATACTATATGAATATTAAGTGATAAGGAAATAATAATTTTGTCAATAAATATGACCTAAATGGAAAAACTTCTTAAATAACAATCAACCAAAATTCAGTGAAGAGGAAATAACCTTCCTAGTTTTTTATCTGTTAAAGAAGTTGAATGTAGTAGTTAAAATACCTTCCTATAAAGAAAACACCCAGCACAGATGGCTTCACTGGCAAGTTTTACCAAAGTTTAAGGAAGAAATCATGCCAGTCCTAAACATCTCTTTTAGGAAATAGAAAATGAAGAAATAGTTTTCCACTCATTTTTTGAGGTCAGCATTACTTTGATGCTAAAATCAGACAAAGGCAGTGTAAGAGCAGAGAACTATAGACCTATAACTCTCATAAACCTCTCAAAAATCCATAACAAAGTATTAACAAACTGAGGTGAATGATATGTAAAAAGAATGATACTTCATGACCAAGTCAGGTGTATTCCAAGAATGTAAGGTTGGTTCAACTTTCTAAAATCAGCAGGATTCACCATATCACTATAAATTTTTAATCATCAATTCAATGGATGTTGAGGGGGATAAGCCGCAGTATCAAAACAGTGTGATTATTGTGTGAGGATAGACTGAAAGATTAATGGAACAGAATAGAAAACCCAAAAATAAACACTATTATTCTTAAACACTATTTTTGACAAAGGGTCAAAAACTATCCAATGGAGAGAGAAGTGTCTTTTCAATACATAGTTCTGGAACCAAGTAAATAAATAAATACCCTTACACATATTTCAATATATACTAATATTAAATTGGTATTAAATACAAACCTAAAACTCTACAAGTTCTTGAAGAAAATATAAAATCTTGGGTGCCTGGGTGGCTCAGTTGGTTGAGCGACTGCCTTCAGCTCAGGTCACGATCCTGGAGTCCCGGGTTCGAGTCCCACATCAGGCTCCCAGCTCCATGGGGAGTCTGCCTCTCCCTCTGACCTTCTCGCCTCTCATGCTCTCTCTCACTGTCTCTCTCTCAAATAAATAAATAAAATCTTTAAAAATATATATATAAAATCTTAGTGACCTTGGGCCAAATAAAAGATTTTATAGATGGGTGAACGAAACCTGGACCATAAATGAAAAAGAAAAGGTGGACTTCAACAAAATTGACAACTTCTGCTATATGAATGACATTGTTAAATGAGTGAAAAAGTAAGCTATAGACTTGGACCAAATATTTGCAACTGAGAATGAGGAGAACAATTAATCAATCTAAACCAAACCAAAAATGATACAGAAGATAGAATTAGTGGATGAAGACAGCTATCACAAGTGGATTTTATATATTCACAAAGTAGAAGAAATCAGGAATATATTAAATAGGCACATGAAAGATTAAAAAAGTACTCTAATTAAACGTGTAAAGGCTAAGACCACCATGTCTGGGGTGAAGAATATCATGTCAGGAAGGGATTCAGAAATTAGATATTTCAGAAGAAAAATAACAGAAAAATAATGACCAAAGCATCTGTAAGTTGTGGGGTAACGTTTTGTGGCCTAATTTTTGTGTAATGGAAGCCCTGTGAAGGATAGATAGGAGAACAAAAAAAAACTTCTTTCCAAGAAATAGCTGAATTTTTTCCAAATTTGTTGAAAATTATAAACCCAAAGGTCCAACTATCTCAACAAACCCCAAGCACAAAAAAATATGAAGAAAACAAAACAAGCACATTATACTCAAATTGCTTAAAATCACTGTGAAGCAAAACAATTTAAAAACCTCTAAAGAAAAGAAGACACATTATGTATAGAGAAACAAAGATAACAATCACAGCAGATTTCTCATTGGAATCAATGCAAGCCAAAAGACAGTGGAGAAACATCTTTACATTGAGGGGGAAAAAAGTTGAAGTGAAATTCTATAAACAGTAGAAATACATTTCAAAAGCAAAAATGAAATACAAACTTTTTCAGATATACGAAAAAGCTGAAAGAATTTATCATTAGCAGAACTGCACAACAAAAAATGTTGAAGGAAACTTCAGACAAATGGAAAATTATACCACTTAATGAAAAGCTTTGGAAATGGTCACTATGTTCGTAAATTCTAAAATTTTTTTTATTAAATATGTTTATAGGTAATTGATTATTTGGAGCAAAAATAATAGCAATGGATTATTTTTATAACACATGAAAGTAAAATCCATGACAGTAGCACAGAAGCTATTGAAAAAAATGGAAAAATGAAATAATTGTTATAAAGTTCTTATACTGTACATGAAGTGGTTTAATATCAAAGGTAGACTGATAAAGTTGTATGCTATAAACTCTTTAAAAGCAAAAATGACATTTAAAAAGAGTTATAGTTAATAAGCTAACAAAAGAGTGGAGTTATCAAAAATGCTTAATTCAAAACATTTAGCAAGATGATAGACTTAAATATCATCTTTTCTAATCACATCAAATGTAAATGGCCTAAATATCCTAATTAAAAGACAGAGATTGCCAGGTTGCATAGAAAACAGCAAGACCCAAATATATGCTGTCTACAATGACACCACTTCAAATATAAATATTCAAATAGTTTAGAAGTTAAAGGATGGGACTAGATATGCCATATTAACACTAATCAAATGAAGGCTGAAGTATGTGTATTAATATAAGATAGTATATTTCATTGCTCATAGAACCAGATGCTAGAAAGATGAAGTCTGTTACTACTGTATCCTTTTGCTGTCTGTGGCAATAAGTAGACCCTAGCTTCTCTTTTAATGATGGATTCTGGATCTGAGAATTGGCTCTGGTCTGGAAATAGCAAGGGATTATGACTTTCCATTAAAGTGGCTGACTTTTTTTTTAAGATTTTATTTATTTATTTGACAGAGAGCACAAGTAAGCAGAGCAGCAGGCAGAGGGAGAGAGAGAAGCAGGCTCTCTGCTAAGCAGGGAGCCTGATGCAGGGCTCAATCCCAGGACCCTGGAATCATGACCTGAGCTGAAGGGAGCCACTTAACCAACTCAGCCACCCAGGCAAAGTGGCTGACTTTATCTTTGCTCATTCAGTCTTGATCTCTTTGAATATATGTTACTATTATAAAACACCTTTATTTGTTGCCCATTTATATTGTGTCTGGTAACATCAAGTTCTATGAGCCACATCCATAAATCCCTGTGGGTCAGGCACCCCCTGGTTTCCATTTGAAGCTTGCTGCCTATTATAGTACTAATTTCCACCATCCTCCTGATAATTAAGTGCTGCCATCTAATCTCTGCTTTTCCTGGATCATATTGTCCACAGTTATAGGAGAGATTCCATTTCTATAACATTATCATCACTTTCAAAGTCCCCACCTACAAAGGACAGTTACCACTAAGCTACCCAGCAATGCTAATAAATGAAACATCTTCCAAATCCTTCCAGGGAATGTAGTGAGCTGGATCTTATGTATCATGCCCACTCCAGCATACCCACTTCTCTGAGATTTTTTTATTACTTTCTGAATAGTTTGTAACACCAGTCATCAAATCTTTATTTTTTTTAAAGATTTTACTTATTTATTTGACAGATAGAGATTACAAGTAGGCAGAGAGGCAGGCAGAGAGAGGAAGGAAAGCAGGATCCCTGCTGAGCAGAGGGCTCGATCCCAGGACCCTAGGATCATGACCTGAGCCAAAGGCAGAGGCTTTAACCCACTGAGTCACCCAGGTGCCCTCAAATCTTTATTTAATATGGGCCATCACTCTTTCACTTTTCCAAGAACCACCCCATCAGTATATTAAAAACAGACTCCAAGAGTCCTTGTCAGGCATTAAATCTGAGTCATGGGAAAGATCTCCCGTTAGGCAATTTGTATTCCAATTCCCCGATTCAACTCGCTCAGGATTTACTTTTGGGCATGTTCTGGAAGTTCTTATAGGACTTTTTAGCCAGGTGCTTCCACTCTCTTTTGACATTAAATCTCTTCCCTTAGCAGACCCAAGATTTCTCCAGTGGGGCTATTCTGAGATTTGACAGTCATTGCTTTGGTGCCCATGAAGTTATGTTCTAAGAAAGGAAAGAATTATAAGGCACCTACTTCATTTGAAACCTCTATGTGGTCATCAAACCCCTATCCCCAACAACTGGAAGTGAGTCCCATTCACAGAGCCAAAGGATTAAGGATAATCTTGGTTTCAAAGATCTCAACTGCATCATTAATATATCCATCTCAGAGCTAAGGGTCTCACCTCTGCAAAAGGGCCCTGACATTGGCATAGAAGACCTGACTGGAATGAGCAATCAGCCTTCTCTTTAGCTCTGCTACTCTTATAATTAAGTCACATTGCTAATCTTAAATCATGTTTGCCCTTTGATTTTTATTATTTGCTTTAAATTTACCAATTTTATTTAATTGACCTGAGTCTGTCATTCTTTTCCTTCAGTAAATCTCTGGTGTTCAGCAATAACCACCCAGTTCCACAGTCCTAATACTTAACTCTCTTCATTGTTGCTTTGAAATGCCAGAGAAATTACACAAGCTGGTACATTTCTTTCCACCTTTATCACATCTCATTCACCATAGGTAAAACATCTTAACCTTTGCACTCCTACAGCCTGCCAGACTCTAGGACCTTTCCTAGACTGCTTCTATCAGTCCTGGTAGCAACTGTCCTAGATAGTGTTCCCTACAGGCAAAACCTTTATTAAGCAGAGCCCTCGTGGCATCTATAATATCCCAATAACAAATAAATATATAAAAGTGTATTTATGTTCATTAGTTATGGAAATAAAATACCACATGTTCCACATGCATTTGGGGAAAAAAATGTATGCCCTGCAGTAGTTAGGTGTAGGTTTCTAATTGGTTAATTTGATATTTATTCACATCTATATCTTTTCTCACTTGCTTTCTGCTTGTTATATCAATTACTGAGAAAGGAGTGTTAAGATCTTAAATTATGAGTCGGTACTTTTTTATCTTTCTGTCACTTTTGTCTCATATACTTTAGAAGTTTTGTTAATTAGATGCATACATGTATAAGACTGCAATGTGTTCTTTGTAAAACCTTTTATCATTTGAAATGTTTTTGTCTCTAGCAATGCTCCTTATTTTGACTTTTATTTTGTGTGATATTAATATTAATTGATTAATCATGTTTCCATAATATAAATTGTTTCACTAAATATAAATAGTTTTTAGTTACACATACTTCAGTGGTAAATTTATTAGGGGAAGCTGGTAACTAGATAACCCAAAAATCAAGGTGTTAGTTTTGTTTGGGAAAGATTGGATGTTAAACAAGGGTGATAATTGGAGCATAGCACTTAGGATGTTTTTCTGTCCTAGCAAGACTGTATTTTTTTCACAATTGGTTGGTAACACAGATGTCTGCTTTATAATAATTCACTAAGCATATAATTATATATGGTGCACTTCTATATGTTTTCTAGCTCAAATGAAAAAAATCAGAAGCAAAAAAGAATGTTCATTATGTCATGCATACAAAAAATATTTTTAAAAAATAGCCACATGCTTTGTTACAAAGGAAATTTCAATAAATGTCAAAAAATGATGTTATTCACATAGTGTTTTCTCAGCAATACACAATCATGTTCAAAATCAGCCATAAAAAGTAATATTTAAGACCCCATGTGAATAGAATATATAATTCAAGTAATGGACTATAAACCTAGCATTAAATAAATATCTGTGAAGCTATAGTGATATAAAAAATTGAATAATCTTGGGCAAAAAGACAGCTTCTTCTGTGTAGTAAAATTCTAATAAATAAATGCATAAAGAGTAATGGAAATAGAAAATCACTACCTAGAAAATACTACAGAAATAATTATTGCAGATAATAATTATTCATCCATAGATGCTAAAATTGCTGGGTAGAAGTATGACAAGAAAGAGACTATCCTTTACTTGCTCCCTTATCCCAACTCAAAGTATCTCCCCTTTAAGATATGAATTAATTACAAAGGGAAAACTACTACTTGACTATGGGGAATCCTGGCATACACCATCTTAAGGACTTGTGTTTAGCTGTTAACACCCAAATTATTTTTAGGGGTATATTTCACATCTAACTGTTTTCTTTAGTGTTATGGATGTTGGAGGACACACCCATTTAATCTACCAGTACTTATTTGTATTGTTGGAACATGGTTTGGATTAAGACTGAATTTAGCCATCCAAAATTGCTTTTTTTGTGTGCTAAACTGTGAATAATGTATGTTCCTTGCCTAAAACTATGTAATATTTTATCATCCTTTTATAATACTGATAATATTTACTTAAAACAGACCTTAAATCCATTTGCGCTTCCAAGTATTCTGAGAATTCCGTTTGGCAGCAAAACTTAAATCAAGGAATAAATTTACACTGCTTTTTCTTCTTCATATAGTAAATCACTTTTAACCTCTCCCTCCAATGGTTGTGGGATATTACAGTAAAATGCTGAGATGATTGCAGTGTGTTCCCCCCATATCCAGCTTCCTGGCCAGGCACACTGCCTAGGATTCAATAATTATGTAGGTTAATTCTTCCTTCAGGGTTGGCCTGAAGTTCCTGCCAAACTGAGTAGAACCTGTGTACCAGAAATGAGTAGGTAAGTTTGTAGTTAAAGTATATGAGAGCTGGGGAAGAAAACCACTCTCATGCAGCTGAGGTCACAAGATGATCTTTTTTCTACTTCATGTATATCATCTATTTCTGATTTCTTGTTGATAAACTTTGTTTTTGGTTTATTTTACAGCCGTATTATAACCAAGCTCTTTCAACATCTGACAAATTATTATGAAAACATCTTGCAGTATTTTCACACATTTGTTTTAGTGGAAGTTCTAGATCCTATTCCTTTTTGTTTGGTTTTTTTTTTCACTTATCCCAAATCTTTTCCTATTTTACCTTTTTATGAATAAGATGAATTAAGGAAAGGAAAATCATGATAATGTGGAAAAGTCTAGTTTTACTTTATTAAATACTTTTCCTATGACCTCTCTAATAATTATGATGATGATACCTTTATATGCTGGTATTTTATATGCTTTTTGTGTCAGCCTTTTTCCCCATTTTTTAACAGACTTTACATTTTACTAGAGAAAAAAGCAGACTCCCTAAATTTAAGTGACTTGCCTAAAGTCATGCAAGTAGCTAAGCAGCAGAATAAGACTTAGTAGCTACAAAATAGTTTCAAACTCTGGTCTCTCTGGTTCCTGGGGCAAAACTTTTTCTTCCATTTCTCAATCTGGGTATCCTGAGAGGTTGGAGTGTCCCCATATGTCATCTTATGACAAGTTTTTTCATTCCTTCAGCACATTTACTGAGTGCTTATTATGTGTTGGATGCTATTCTAGGCACTTGAAATACATTGTGGAGGAGAAAAAGAAAATGTTGCTGCCCTAATGAGTTTACATTCTCATGGGGTTGGAGATTATAGACAATGAACAAAGAGGTAAAGTATATATGTTAGAAGGTGATAAGTGCTATGGAAAAAAAAAAAGAAAATTCTGACCATTTTAAATTGTGCTTTCATCTTATTGATTATAAATATTTAATATGATGATATCATGAATAATCCTAATGATATCCTATAACAAAGTACTGACTTGTGATTTCAGGACAATTATGTATATTTGTGTTTTCTCACATTTTTGGTTAGTGAACGCGAAGAAATGTCATGGTGCAATTCAAAAGTGAAGTTGTCTTACTGGTTCAAAAAGGATTGATTCATAACAGCATGGTAGTAAAGGTACCATGAATCCAAAATTGCAGCATTTGGTTCCATACTGAATTTGTATTATTATCATATTATACAGACCCTATCTTTGTGTCTCTTTGAAATAATTCTAGGGTGTTCAATACCCTGTTCTAAGCCCCATCAGATTACTTAGTGTAGATTTAAATAACAGAAATATTTAAATGTATTTTCAAATAAAAAAATAATCTCTACAATGCTAACAATTATACTTTATTCAAATAGGCACTCAAAGATATTTATATAAACAGGAGTTAAGTATAAATCTGATCATACTGTAGTATCAAGCAAAGCCTTTAAATTGTGAAAAAAAAAATAAAGGTTAGCTTATATATGTTAAAGTACAGAAGAGTTTAGTGTGAGACTCAGTGAACATAAAGGTCATTTTATACAGTATACTTATGTGAAAAGGCAGTGTCCACATTAGTAACATTAAAATTTAAAAATATAGACACCTATTAAATATAGAACCAGACAAGAAACATCACCCTCTATTAATCCCAACATTAGCAATTTAGTTTTAGTGAAACAAAATGATTTAATATTAAGTTATGTTTATTTAAATGTTGGTTTTTAAAATCTTTTTAGTTTATAAGTTTGTTTTAGTTTCATAGTCATATTAGCTTAAGAAAATGTGTTGTATCTAATTTTATGATATTATGTTTATACATATGTAAGTAATATAACATGAAGATTTTGTGGGGTTATATCTTAAGAGGTTTGCATATTTCTTACATGTTTGCTGCCTAGTTACCATCTGGCAGGCTATTGTTTTCTATAAAAAATATAATCTATATCCTTCTAGCTCCCATTTGTAACACTATCAGCAAGTAGTGACCATTCAGGTTGGTGATCAGATTGAACCTATGTTGTCATTTCAAAAATTACAGTTCAGTTGAAAAATTTTCATACCTGGTCATTCTTCCTGTATACATCCTTATTATAGAAATTGCAACCATTCTATCCTTTACTGTGTTTTCGTGTTAACAGTTTATAATTCTGAATTCCTAATTTCTAAGTTTAGATTATTAAGAGACTTGGCTGAAGTAGAAATTACTTTATAATAATAAATTACACTCAATAAGTAATCCATATTTCACAGGCCAGTTTTGGAAAAGATTTGGAGGAGTGAATCAGAGCACGTGTTTATATCATGGCAACTTCAATATTAGACATCTCAACTCCTAAAAATATCTTATGCCACTCTACTTTGAATGTAATTGAAGCCATTGAGTTGTATGCTTTAAATGGGTGAGTTGTATGCTAGGTGAATTAAATCTCAATGAAGCTGTTTTTAAAAAAAATTAGAGCCTTGCAACAGTCTATTTCCACTTACCATCTTTTCCTTTATAATAATATTTTCATATGTAGTACATCTGTATACATCAACCCAACATTTAATTTTTATTAATTTCCCTTAAATAATCACATTCTTTTAAATATTAAGAAAAGGCAAGTATATTCTCTTTTTTATTTACGTTGGCATTTGCTACTTCTGGTTCTCATAATTTCTTCCTATATGCATATATATGTCCTATGTCCATCTAAATTTCCTTAACCTACAGAATTTCCTTTAGAATTTCTTAGAGTACTGCTCTGCTGACAACAGGTTCTCTCGATTTTGTTTTTCTAAAAAATTTTTTTTAAGTTTTTATTTATTTATTTGACACAGAGAGAGAGAGAGATCAAAAGTAGGCAGAGAGGCAGGCAGAGAGTGGGGAAGCAGGCTCCCCGCTAAGCAGAGAGTCCAATGCAGGGCTTGATCCCAGGACCCTGAGACCATGACCTGAGCTGAAGGCAGAAGCCTAACCCTCTGAGCCACCCAGGTGCCCCTAAAAATGTATTTATTTTGCTTTTATTTTTTAAGATAATTTTTCCCAGATATAGAAATCTCATTTGACAGTTCCCACTCCCCCACCACTTTAAAGATGTTGTTCCATTCTCTCCCACATTCCATTGTTTCTGCTGATAAGTCAGTTGTAATTTATATCATTCCCCACCCCCACCCCCCACCCCCATTTGTAATGGAGTTTTTTCTCACTGGCTGATTTTCTCTTTTTCTATGTTTTCCATCACTTCATAAATATGTCCCTAAGCATGGTTTTCTTTTCTTTTTAAGATTTTATTTATTTATTTGAGAGAGAGTGAGAAAGACATGAGAGCAGGGTGAGGGGCAGAGGGAGAAGCAGATCCCCAATGAAGAGGGAGCCTGATGTGGGGCTCAGTCCCAAGACTATGGGATCATGACCTGAGCTGAAGGCAGACACTTAACCAACTGAGCCCCTCAGGCACCCTAAGCATGGTTTTCTATGTATTTATCTTAATTGAAATTAATTGTTCTTCTTGGATCTATAAGTTTACATTTTTCCACAGGTTAGGAAAAATTTAGCCATTATTTTCTAAAAAACTTTTCTGCCCCATTTTCAAATATGACTTAAATCATTTTAAATATGGTCCCACAAGGTCATTGAGTCTATTTTTTTTTTCAATATCTTTTTCTCCTTTTCAGATTGAATATTTTCTATTATCTATCTTCAAAATTACTGTTTTCTTCATTTGACTATCTGTAATCTGTTCTCATCCAGTAAATTTTTTATTTTAGATATTGTACATTTCATTTCTAAAATTTCTATTTGACTTTCTTTCTTTTTTTTCTTTTTGGTAGTTGGTATTTTTCTATTGAGATTCTCCTATTTGTTCATTTTAGCCATACTTTTCCTTTAATCCCTTGAACATATTCATATTAGCTGTTTTAAAATTCTTTAACATCTGGGTCATTTTAGTATTGGTTTTTGATAACTGTTTTTCTCTTGAATGTAGGACATTTTCCTGTTTCTTTACATCTCATAATTTTTTACTGTACCCTTATAGAGACTATGAATAGCATCATCTAAGTAGTGTGGGTTGTGTTCTAGCAAGCAATTCAAGTGACTGACTTAAACTTTATAAACTCTTCCCTGAGCTAAATCTTCACTTCTTCCCACCTTCCAACTGTTGCTTTCTAGCAGGCCCTCTGCACATACATTAATCAAGATCTGCCAAGAATTTAAAGGAGTTTGTATATGGATTTTCCTCCTCCAGATCCTTAGCTTCCTCTTTTCTGAGATTTTTCTTTTATGTTCTAGTCATGCCCATAATCTCAAACTCTTCCCTCCGAATTCTCAAATCAGTTAGGACTGTAATTTTCTGCTTTAAATCCAGCTGTTCCATGCAATGCAGAGTAAGAAGTACCTTAGGTGGAAAACCACATAAATACATTCCTTTCTTTCACGTGTCAACTCCCTTCCAGTTTCAACCTGCCTTAAATTGCTCTCAAATGCATTCAAACAGATAATTTTATATTTTTCCCATTGTTGTTATCCACTAGTAAAGTAAGAAGGTTAACCTAATAAAAGCTACTGTACCAATATTAAAAGCATAACTTCTGTATCATGTTCGAATTTGAAGAATAACTATACACAGAGACTACTCCTTTTTTTAAATTAATTTTTTTTATTTTTTATTAACATATAATGTATTATTAGCACCAGGGGTACAGGTCTGTGAATCGCCAGGTTTACACACTTCACAGCACTCACCATAGCACATACCCTGAGACTACTCCTTTTTAATAATATCTTCTTCTTGTCTCATTAATGCAATCAAGATATTTGCTTAATTCACTGAGAATATTCATTATAGGTCTTACAGTTATTGTTGTTTTCCCCCATCCTACTCTCTTTTTCCTCAAACTTTCTTCTTTCCTTATTTGGCTTTTCAATGTGTTTCCATTTGTATTTGAGTGCAATATTCTAAGAAGATCATTTTTAATAAGATCATTCCTTATTTGGCTTTTCAATGTGTTTCCATTCATATTTGAGTGCAATATTCTAAAAAGATCATTGAAAGCTCCCTGTGCATAAGTGTGGGTTGCTTTTTTTTTTTTTTTTTTTTGGTGTCACAAAGTTACTTTCCTTTGTGGGTGACTAACTGATTTCATTGACTGATAACATATGACTAGCCATTTTATTATGGACCTCTAAATATAGGTATTTCTATATCTTTTATCTTATGATGGTTTGTTTTGAGAATATGAGCTTCCAGTATTCTTGGAGCCAAGTTTGTGAAAGAAGATAATATGGTCCACATAGAATTCAGTTTAGTACATACAATAATTGACCTTTTTTCAAAATAAAAACAGTCTTCAGCCCAATGAGTTGTTCCACTTCAAAGTCCCACTGGTTGTGCCTCCTTAGAGAGTAAATTTTTAGTCTTCTCTATGGAGCTGGAAAAGAAGGTTGTTCAGACAAATGGTTGACAAAGGCAGTCTTTAGATCCAACTGCTTCTTCAAACTTTTACCCAATTCACATAATTTTCTGCATTACCTATACCCCATGTTCATAAGTACCTAAGACCTATAATTTCTGTGTCTTTATGAGTGGTATGCATTGACTTGTTTCTGAGCAGCCTTTCTTCCTGGCTCCAGTTTCTGTTTTCAAAGATTTATTGAGTCAGTTTCTATTTATCCACCTGTCTTCTGGCTTCCAAATATTGTTTTCTCCTCTTCTGTTATCTTTGCCTTTGTGGGTTTATTCCGTTTTTATCATTCTACAATCATTTTAGTCACATTTTCAGAGTGAGAAATTTAAGTTTATATGGTCAAGCCACTAATTTTGAGTTGATCTTCTTTATCTATTCTGGGACTATTATAACTTACTATCTAATCTACTTGTCACTATTCTCCTTACTCTAATTCATTTTGACATTTATTTGTACCCCTACGTTAAAATTCCAGTGGACAAAGACCCAGACTCAAGTTACTTGGGTTACTGTAGAATTTTTTATGGTCTATAACTATGAATACTTTGTCATTAGTCAGAATGTGGCAGAGTTTTTTACTTTTATCTCCCTACAGAACATCAGTTGATAGTCAACCACAGTTAAGATTAAATTTGCGAGAGTCCAGGAGTCCAGCAAGGAAGTACCAGCACATTGTTGGACCAAAAACCCAAGAATAAATGCACTGAAGAGGGTAAGAACAGTTTCATTTTACCTGTGTCTCCTTGCCCCCAAACAGCACAGCTCAGCACCAAGAGACAACTCTTGGCTACCGATTCCTCTCACAAAACTAATCTTAACAAATTTAAGAAGATTGAAATCATACCAATCTTCTCTATTGCAGTGGTATGAAACTAGAAATCAATAATAGGAGAAAAGCTGTAAAATTCACAAATATGTGAAAATTTACAACACTCTTGAACAACAAATGGGTCAAAGAAGAAATCAAAAGGGAGATGGAAAATATCCTAAAACAAATGAAAATAGAAACACAACATATCAAAACTAATGCGATGAAACTAAACAGTTCTAAGAGGCAGATATAGCAATAAATGACTATTTTTTTAAAAAACTCAAAAAAGCAACTTAACCTTACATCTCAAGGAACTAGAGAGAGAATAACAAAGCTCAAAGTTACAGAAGGAGGGAAATAACTATTAGAACAAAAATAAATAAAATAGACAATAGAAAAACAGTAGAAGAAACTAATGAAACTAAGCTAGTTTTTTTTTTTTAAGATATAATTGACAAATCATTAGCTAGACCATGGATAAATTCCTAGAAATATAGTGTTCTAAGACTGAATCATGAAAAAATAGGAAATTTAAACTGGCTAGTTAATAATAAGGCGAATGAATCAGTAATCAAAAACATCCCAATGAAGAAATATCAAGGATCAGATGGCTTCACTATTAATTCTTCCAAACATTTGAAGAAGAATTACTGCCAATTCTTTTCAAATTCTTCCAAAAAACTGAAGAGGGGAGAACATTTCCAAACTCATTTTATAAGCCAGCATTACTTTAATACCAAAACCAGTCAAGGACACTACAAAAAAAGAAAGTTACAAGCCAGTATTACCTGATGAACACAGATGCTAAATTTTCAACAAAATACTGGCAAGCTAAATTCAAGAGCTTGTTAAAATAATCATTATATCATGATCCAATGGGACTTTTCTCTGGGATGCAAGGATTCTTCAACATATGCAAATCAATAAATGTGATACACCACTTTAACAGAATAAAGTAAAAACCATACGATCATCTTGATACAAAAAGAGCATTTAAAAAAAATGTAATATCCCTTCATGCTAAAAAGTCAACAAATTAAGTACAGAAGGAATGTATCTCGATATAATAAAGGCCATATGCAAAAAACCCACAGATAACATACTCAGTGAAGAAAAACTGAAAACTTTTCTTCTAAGATCAGAAACAAGACAAGATGCTCACTCTTGCCTCTTCTACTCAACAGAGTAGTGCAAGTCCTAACCCAAGCAATTAGTTAAGAAAAAGAAATAAAAGTTATCAAAAATTGGAAAGAAGTAAAATTGTCTCTCTTTGCCAATGACATAATCTTAAAAATAAAAGACTCTAAAAGAAAAACTTAAAACTAACAAATTTAGTAAAATTGCAGGATAGAAAAAGAGCATGCAAAAATCAGGGATGGATTGATTGTATTTCTATACACTAATAGACTATCTCCAAGAGAAATAAGAAAACAATTTCATTTAAAATAACATCAGAAAAAAAATAGCATCAGAAAGAATACAATATTTAGGAATAAATGTAACCAAGGATGTAAAAGACCTGTACCCTAAAAAGACATTGATGCAAAAAGTTGAAGAAGCCACAAATAAAAGGAAAGATAACCCATGTTCCAGAATTAGAAAAATTAGTTTGTTACAACGTCCATACTACATAAAGCAAACTACAGATTCAATGCAATTTCTGTCAAAATCCCAGTGACATTTTTCACAGATGTATGAAAAAAATAGTCATATTTTGTATGGAATCACAAAAGCCCCCGAACAGCAAACATCTTTAGGAAGGACAAAGCTGGAGGTATCAGACTTCCTGATTTCAAACTATATTACAAAGCTGTAGCAAATTTTAAAATATGGCACTGACTTAAAAACCCACATAGATCAAGGGAATAGGATGTAGAACCCAGAAATTAACCCACGTGTATACAGTCAACTAATCTCTAGCAAGAATACCAGGAACACACAAGGGGAAAGGGTAATAAATTGTGCTGGGAAAACTGGATACCACATACAAAAGAATGAAATTGGACCCAGTCTCATACCATATACAAAAGTTAATCGAAAATGGATTAAAGACTTAAAACCAAAAAACATAAAACTAGAAGAAAATGGAAAAAAAGCCTCCTTGATACTGTGTTGGCAATGACGGTTTGACTGTGACACCAAAAGCAAAGTCAACAAAAGCAACAATAAACAAATGAGAATACATCAAACTAAAAAGCTTCTGCACAGCAAAGAGAGTAATTAACAAAATGAAAATGCAACCTATGAAATGAGAGAAAATATTTGAATATACCTGACAAAGGGTTAGTATCTAAGACACATAGGGAACTCCTACAACTCAGTAACAAACACATAACCTGATTAAATAATGGGTAAAATAAGCAAACAGTTTTCAAAGTAAGACTTACAAATGACCAACAAGTACTCGAAAAGGTCCTCAACATCACTAGTCATCAGGGAAATGCAAATCAACATCACAATGAGATATCACCTCACACATATTAAAAGGATTATTATTTTAAAAAAGTGTTGGTGAGGAGCTGAGGTAAAGAGAACCCTCATACATTGTTGGTAGGAATATCAACCATTAAGAGAAACAGTATGGAAGTTTCTCAAAAAAGTAAAAAATAAAACTATTGTGTGATCCAGCAATACAGAATATGGATTGGAAAAGAAACAAAATCAAAATCTTTTAGAGATAGCCGTAGCCCCAAGTATATTGCAGCATTATTCACAATAGCCAAGATACAGAAACAAGTATCTGTTAAAAGAATATGAATGGATAAAGAAAATGTGATACACACACATACACACACACAAATTGAATATTATTCAGCCATAAAGGAAATCCTCCATATGCCACAACATGTGTGAACATGAAGGACATTATATTAGATGAAATGAGCCACATGAATACTTTGTCTCCTATGTGGACTCTACAAAAACAAACAGAAAAAACCTTGAATCCAGAAACAAAGAGTGGAATGGTGGTTTCCAGGGACTGAGGAGTGGGAGACATGAGGAAATAGTGGTCAAAGGGTACAAACTTTGTTATAAGATGAGTAAGTTCTGAGGATCTAGTGGACAACATGGTGACTGTAGTTAGTAATACTGGATTGTATATATACTTGGAAGTTGCTAGACAGTGGATGTTAAATGATCTCACTACAAAAAATGATAAGTATGTGAGGTGATGGATGTGTTAACTTGATTGTGGTAATCATTTCACAATGTATATTTATATCAAATTATCACTTTGTATACCTTAAACATGTGCAATTTTATTTGTCAATTATAGCTCAGTAAAACTGGAAAAAATATTTTGTGATTTTAATGAGGTCCTGAATTTCAGATACAAAGAATGGCAAAGTTGACAAATGCTTAGAGTCAGAAAGCAAAGTAAAAGGTGTGTTCTAGAAGCAGCAAGTACCTAGTTCTGTTAAATATAGGTGTTTGGTTAAAAAGCAATGGCAATGTGTGACAGAGCAAAATAGTTAATGACCCTTAATGGCCAGCTTAAGAGGAATAGTTTTGTTAATAATGCTGTTTTTGAATTACAGCTTCAGAGACGACAACTGAACTAGAAAAGGAGTTCTTTTTGTTTAGGAGATTTGATGCAACTCATTTTATGTTCTCACACTTTTCTCCAACATATTCTATGTAGGTTTAAATAGTCAAAACTAACGACAGGCAGGAAAACATATGTATATTTGACTTTTTTTTGTCCCTTTAAGTGGAGATGGGCAAAGGTTGTGAGATTAAGAACCTGGTCAACCAAACAGTGTCTCTAAAAGTATCTATCGCAGTAAAGACTGTGCAAATACTTGAGAAGAAATCGATTTCCTGACCCTAACCCTGGCTGGATAGGAAGGCTTTTCCTTAAAAGCACTGTGGGAAGGGATCTTTGGAAACAAAAGAGGACATTTCTTTTGCTCTAGAAGCAGATATGCATTGTATCAGTCCTACTAGTAGCTGAGTCTGGAAATCTCTTCACACTTATCTGCTCTGGTATTACCATCAGCCTTACAGAAACTGTTTGTTTGCATACATGTGCCAGCCTCAAAGTTCTGATCGTACTCTGTTAGTCTATTAGTATGTGAAAACAAGAAGTTCAGAAAAAAGAACTGAACTGAAAAAATTCATGGAAACAAATGACAATGAAAACACAACGGTTCCAAATCTGTGGGACACAGCAAAGGCAGTCCTGAGAGGAAAATATATAGCGGTACAAGCCTTTCTCAAGAAACAAGAAAGGTCTCAAATACACAACCTAACCCTACACCTAAAGGAGCTGGAGAAAGAACAAGAAAGAAAGCCTAAACCCAGCAGGAGAAGAGAAATCATAAAGATCAGAGCAGAAATCAACGAAATAAAAACCAAAAAAGCAATAGAACAAATCAATGAAACTAGGAGCTGAATCTTTGAAAGAATTCATAAGATTGATAACCCCCTGGCCAGACTTATCAAAAAGAAAAGAGAAAGGACCCAAATAAATAAAACCATGAATGAAAGAGGAGAGATCACAACCAACACCAAAGAAATACAAAGAATTATAAGAACATACTATGAGCAAATCTACGCCAACAAATTTGACAATCTGGAAGAAATGGATGCATTCCTAGAGACATATAAACTACCACAACTGAACCAGGAAGAAATAGAAAACCTGAACAGACCCACAACCAGTAAGGAGATTGAAACAGTCATCAAAAATCTCCAGACAAACAAAAACCCAAGGGCCAGACGGCTTCCCAGGGGAATTCTACCAAACATTTAAAGAATTAATTCCTATTCTCCTGAAACTGTTCCAAAAAAATAGAAATGGAAGGAAAACTTCCAAACTCATTTTATGAGGCCAGCATCACCTTGATCCCAAAACCAGACAAGGATCCCATCAAAAAAGAGAATTACAGACCAATATCCTTGATGAACACAGATGTGAAAATTCTCACCAAAATACTAGCCAATAGGATTC